>JAPMOQ010035568.1:1813244-1854286 GCA_026543055.1 Argiope trifasciata | reverse complement strand
GTCTCTTCACTTTGGAACAGGAAGGTCATTTACTGCCCGACATCTTGTTTTGAAACTACTACAAGGCGCGCCAGAGAAACTTACTTATTTGAAAATATTCCCGAGCGGTGAGTTGGGTGGATAGAGAGGTGATAGATAACACTACTGGAGGGGGAAGTCCTCAAGTTTGTTTCTTCTTCTAGTAAGTTGCCATCATGCTCTGGTTTAGAGCACAGCGGGCCTTCGCCGTCGAGAGCTTCTTTTCTAACGGTCATTCACTTGTTGCTATGCAATGTGCCTTCCGCGCTCGCTTTGAAATTCCTCCTCAAAGACCCGTTCCTGGCCTTTAGTTCGATTCTGTCGTGGGTTAAACCAGAAATGGACATCAACGGACCACTAGAACTCCGAAAAACATTGAAAGAGTGAGATAGTCAGTTCTGCTTTCGGCTCTCAAACACGCAGTTGCTCTGGGAATTTCTGACACCACTCTTCGACGAATTCTCCATCAAGACCTTCAATATCATCCATTCATTTTTTCATTTACTCTTTCAATTTAACCAGTGTATGCACAATGTGGGTTCTATTTAACCGATGTCCTTTTTAAAACTGTATAAAAAAATTGGGATATTGTATTTTTAAATAAAAAAGGAATTAAAACAATAACTGAAGTACTTTTGTTTTTATTAACCTTTCAAATAAGTAAGTTTCTCTGGCACACCCTTTATTTGATAACGGATTGTAAAATTCTCCTTGCATTTATGCATGCGTTAGAATGAGTTAAATTTGTTAAAATAGCGGCGAGAGGAAAGATGAAAAGAGATGCTTACATTTAACAATGAAGTAAACTCGGTTTTATGAGACGCAAACATTACAGATAATTAGTAATACAGAAGGAAAAAGATACTAATGCACAGTTAAATATTTCAGAACAATTTTTATTTAATGTAAGTGGTAAAAACATAAAAATTATGAAGAATAAAGGAATTTTTGAATAAATGAAATGAAATTTTTCTGTTCTTAAAATTTTGTAATTATTTTTTTACAAAATAATGATCTTTTTATATTAAAATGTTATTTTTATATGCTATTGAATTTTTTTGTGAATGTTTTAAGATTAATAATAGATAATCAGGAGCATATTCCATTTTAAAGATTTTAATTTCACTTAAGGAAATGCTGTATATATAGAAAGTCTTAAAAATATTATTTTTAAAATATATGATATTTTATGTATTTTACGTATACATACACGTGAAAAAAATTGAATTAAAACGTATGTAATGGGAGAAATCCAAGGTCAAAGTGAATACCGGAAATGTGCTCATCGTTCCACGTCTCACCCCTTAATGAGATGGAATCGTCCAAATGTGGTCATCTCAGAATCTGTTGTCAAATAATACACGAAGGTGGTTCTAGGATGGGTTTCGTAATTGGAATCAACGATTACTATCAGCACCAATCTTTTCAAACTTTCATTCCACATCAGTGAAAAACGCTTTTCTCTGATACATTTAATTTGTAATAAACCCTTGCATAGGGTAGATATCTGGAGAAATAAGATTTGGACATTCTGGTCTCTATTTCATATTTTAAATAAACAGATGAGACTAAAATGTAAAGTAACATCAATTTAATAAACTTTGATTTTAAGACAAGCAATTGAAAATAATATCAAAATGACGAATGTAGTTCATCCCAGTATCAAGAATGTATTAAAGTTAAATAATAATATAAATAAATTCTCTTTAAAAATTGTGAAGTTTATATGAGAGCAGAAAAATGAAAGGAACCATTTCCAACTTTTGTAATCCTTTTGAAAGCATTATTAAGGCATTTGAACAGAATTTGAATTTAATGAAAGAAGAAACCATAATTGTATAATTTTCAAGAAATCTTTTTTTTTGAAACAAATATGATGAATTCAAGGGACATTACTATAATGTAAAATAATGATGATAAAAGTAATAAATAAATATAATGATAAATGTAAGCGTGATTTGTTATAATAATTTAATTAATTATCATTAGAAATTACAATTAATTTTCATCTAAGTGTACAGTTTCTAATGATAAACTGTGGTGTAGTATTTTGAAAAACAGATGCAAGAAGTACAATGAATTTCTGTAATTGTGCAGATTAATGGATATATATCAAGGCAGCATAAATTGATTATTATTAAATCGAAAATAGTAATATTGAATATTACAAGAAATCTTATTTCCGAAACAAATATGGTCAATTCAAGGGACATTACTGTATACTCACATGATAATCCCGCAAGGCATCTAAGAGTTCAACGTTTAATGATAAGCTGTGGCGTAATACTTCGAATAACAAATATAAAATGTACATTGGATTTCTTAAATTGCGTAGAGTAACGGATGCGCATCAAGTGAGCATAAATTGATTATTACGATATAGGAAGAAAATTAATATCTTTTATGATTGTTACTGATTCATTCCAAATTTAAAATACCATTAGATGTTTTAGAATTCTTATTCCTTTCTTTTACTTATTTTCAAATCAACAGATGAGGGAAAAATGGTAACCGGTTTTATTTTCAAGTGAATCGATTTACACCTAGCATTATCAAGAATTGCGAATGCAATTTACCTCAATACCAAGAATATTTGTAAAAAAATGATGATGATGATAACAAAAGGTTCTCCTTAAGATTAGAAAGAAGAAAAGTTTATTTTAAGAAAGAAAAACAGTTCTAAAAGCGTTCGCTGCCTTTCAACAGTTCTATTCGAACACATTATCAAGTATTCGAAAAAGAAAGAAAGAGCGAGAACTAAAAGGCAGAGACGATAGGAATCGGTGGACCTAATGCACTTATTTCGCTGCATTCAAAATCTGGGCTTCTTTCGAGTGACAAACCGTTGGATACCAGAAGAGTCCATCTTAAAGTGACATATTGGATCCTTGGAGATCCAAAGTCGATTTTTTAGGAGCAAGAAGAAGAACGAAAATAAATAGGAGAAAAGGAGAAATAAAAAGAAAGAACATAGCAGATAGATGGGGATCTAGCTGGCGTCGTCGAAAATCTGGCTCATGGAATCCTAAAGATAGGAAGCCAAGAGCAAATAGCAAACGTATTGATTAAACATCGAAGGAGGTAGACAATATGGTAAAGCAGTGGAGCCAAGGCTACTGTCGCCGACATGACCGACTCGGGAAGAAAAATAAAATGAGCAGCAAAGGCAACATCTCAGGGTTTGGAATCGATTCCAATATTTTATTTTATACTTTTGGTTAAGTGGCTAAATGAATGCGACATTGTCACCACTAAGTTCGATAGGCAGCAATTAGGGTTCGAACTTGTTCTGACATCGAGTTCCAATGCTATATGGCTAGATATCCGGTGTGACTTTCTAGGGAAAATATTATTATTCTTTTTCTATTCGATTGAAGGCGTTGAGTAAGAGTTTTTTTAATATTTTTTGAACTGATTTTGATAATGTATACCTTGATGCTGATCTTAACGAGTGTCGAATTATTGGGAAAATCATAAGGAGCTTTGATGTTTTCTTTTTAGCATTGAAAATTCGAAATTTTTCTTGCACTGAATTTAAAGAATATTAAAGGGTTTTTTTTTGAGAAGTCTCAAATTTTTAAAAACAATTTTTCTTTTGATGTAGCTGTTATTTGGCAGTAAAGCATCGATTAATTTAAAATTCTTATTGATTAATTATGATATACAATTAGACTTTAAAATGAGAAAAATCTAACAACGTTCATACACCATTTGCAATTGAATTGGTTTTCATCTGAAACTTCTTATGCAAATGAGAACTTCATGTGTCTAGCATTTTTACTTATTTCTATATGTGAATTAGGAAAATGTTTTTCCATGATCATATTCTTTTCTGTAAATAATGTTTTACAAAAATATTTATCCTATATTTCCTTGATTTTTTATTATTTACGAAATATGTATATTTATTACCATCGACAATATGCGAAAAAAAATTAAATTTTGAGTCTTATAATTTACATAATTATGAAACCCAGAACTAGTATAACTTTTTTTCTGTGGAATGAGATTACTTCAAATAAAGCTATGGTCATATTGTAATGTCAATAGTTTAAAATTAAATTTCTGAGCTTATCGTAACTAGATACGCCGAATTTTATTTTTAATTAAAAGGAAAAAAACTATTAAATAAACCAATAAATATGACAAGAAATCTCTAAAACATCATCCCGTTAGCTTAAAACTTTTGACTTCTACGGTTTTAATGAAAAATTTAATTGATAAAAATATTAAGCTGCAATTCAACTTTTAGTCAATCAATTAGTGCTACATTTCAAAAAGCTGTCACCAAGTCGCTTATCTGGTCAGTTATAAAATTTCGATAACGCTTATGATCCTTAAAATTGTTTATTAGAAAGAAATAAAAATGCTGATGATACTATCAGTAATAAAATTTTAAGCTAGCGTTACCACTCGGGGAGCTAGAGTAATTTCACTAGAAGAAATCCAAAGTGAATATCTTTATGATTACATTTCAAATTTCATGTTCATTTGATTACAGCTATAAGTCGGAAAAATCGATATTGTTAATTTAACTTCGGATATTTTGAGAGAGTTTTTATTCACAGATACATTCGCATAGCTTAAATTAAATTTTATAAATAGTCGTGTTTATGCCTGAGTTTTTTCATTACTTTATCTTACCAATCTCAATGCGTTAAAAGTTTTAAGACCAATCTTTAGTTTTATGTTATCAAAAGTATAATTTCTATAGCCATATGTATTTTTCATCATTTTTCTTGATAACCATTTTATATAAAGCTTGATTAAGAAAATCTAAAACGAATATAAAGGATAGCTGTGCTAGGGTATTCGCTTCATGATCTGAAGGTTCTTGGTTTTAAACTTATTCCATCTTGGATATCATTATTTTAGGCTATGCTCATAAGATATGGATAATATCTGAAACGATAACCCTCTACAATTTTCCATACTACTCATGAGGCAGAGAGCTTTAGTCCAGGTGCCATAGTTTGCTTGAATTGGGTCTACATTACAACGGTGTTTGGTAGAATCAGTTTTGAACCTGGAAGACCGGAATTTTGAAACTAAGTTCAGGCCATCGTGTCGTCTATCGTCTAAAAATATAATGACTTTGCAAATATTCTGAGCGCTTTCTGTAAAGTCGATAACAATAAACAATATTTATTTGGCATCAAACAATCAAAACAATTATTTATATATTAATAAGCTCTCAAAGTTTATTATCATATGAGGGCGCGACGAGATTTCCCATCCTGTGACAACAGACCAATGTAAACAGAAAAAACAAACTTAAGAAATTCTTCTTTAATCTGTTCTATCCAAACACAGCACTTGTCTTTTATATGACCTACAGATTTAAAAAAAAAAGAAAAAGGAAAGCAAAAAGTCTCTCTCCCCACGTGACCAACAAAACCCCAGCAGGATCCGAACTTTCTCCCATTCCTTTTCACTTCACTCCCATACATATAAACATAGAATTCTCAAACAGACAACTTAACCAACATATAGATGGGAATTCCCGACCCTCGGGAAAGGTAAGGAAAAGTAAACTCAATTTTCATACAGAGGGAAATGGGAGAGGGGGTGGTAGATAGTACAGGCAGATATGACCGGCGTCGTTTGTAGATATTCCCTTCGGCGCAGAAAAGCCGAAAGTAAAGGGGCATGAGTAGAGGAAGACAGAATATATATATATATATATATATATATATATATATATATATATAAAGGAAGATCAGAAATAGGAAGAAGCGTAAAGAAAAAGGGGAGGGGCTGGAAAAAGATGAGAGTGAGAGTAAGGTGACCTACAGGAACACCGACTTTGACCTAGGTTCGGCGACCATCAGACCTGGTGCCACCGAGTCACGGGACCATTTTTAATTCAAGTCGGATTTATTGCGACGGCTGTAGGAAGTCTTTTTCCTAAATTGATTTCTTCTTACGAGACGAGTTTTTTTTTTCTTCTTATTTATTTTTCACATTCAGAAGTAAGTATGAGTACGATTAGATAGACTGTGAATAGGGAGTAAAAAATATATATATACAAAAAAAAAAAAAAATCCTAGTCGCCGAGGCGCTTACAACAAAATGAGTAATAGGCAGTATTGGAAATTCGAAGGATTGACAACTGGGAAAGGATTATATATATATATATATATATATATATATCCTCTTCTTATTACTATTAAAGAAGCCTCACAGGTTACTTTTTCTTTTCCAGTTTTCAATCCGAGGAATTTTTTTATTTTGTTGATGGAAGTGGGGGTGGGTTACAAGATGGGTCAGGAACATTATAGGATGGCAGTTCGATTCTGACAAATTGTTTTCAGACCGGCTTCGTATATGATAGTTCGATATGAACGATAAAGAGAAATATATGAAATTTAGGGCTTGTAAAAAAAGTCTAAATTTATTGGAAAGAAAAGATCGGTTTGATTTGATTCGGTCAATGATGGCGTGAAGTTTTTGATTTTGCTACCTTCCTAAGTTCTGAAAAATAAGGAAGGTATTGATAGGAAGGAAAATAAGGTATTGATAATATTATCATCCACTTACTGAATTTGATGGAAGAATATTACTGACTTTCTCCGTTAGAACTAATATCTTTTAGGAGAAGACATCTCAATATGAAGAAACTTATATTTTGTAGTTTATACTGAGTGCATGTTATTTTAATCCAGTTATCTCACCACAAAAGAATATTCTATTTCGAAAATATTTAATTTTATCTTCAAATTTCACATTAATATTCAGGCGAAGAAAAGAACGTCGCAAAAATCTATAAAAAGCCCCATTCTACTCTTACAAAAATCAAATTTTTCACAAAAAATAAATAATATTAAATAATTAAGTAGCGATTAAGTTAATTTTCAGAAGGAAATAAAATACGCATGCTACACTGTAACGCATTGCATTATATTTAGTAATGCAGTTCAATAGACTATTCGTTGAAGTTGTATAATCAATTACTCTTTTGATCACAAAGACTGATAAAAGAGCCATACCAATGGATGATCTTTTAATTTTAGAGCGAATAATTATTTAAAAGTGAAATTCAAATAAATTTAACAAAATTTCCTTCATTAATAGTTGGTAAAAGAACCCATAAATGATCGATCATTTTTTAGAATTAATAAGTTAAATGTGAAATTTAAATAAACAAAATTTCCTTCTTGAATTGTTGATAAAAGAACATATAATAATGATTGATAATTTAATTTTAGAATGAATAATTATTCACATATGAAATTCAAATAAAGTTAACAAAATTTCTTTCTTCAATCGCTTCAATATCGATTCACGCTATTTTTTGGAGGATAAGATTTCTGTGTTGTTTCATTACTAATTATTTAAATGCTAATCTTTTTAACGTTTACTCCAAAATATTTATCATTCATTAAGGAGTATATCCATTTTTTTTGCGGATAGTAATTCAAAATTTAATAATTTAATTAAATTATTTCCAATTTATATCAGACAATTTATTGCTCTATTTTTTAAATTATGGTATCCGATTTGATTTATTCCTTTTGTTCTTTTACTTTATTTCATTTATTACATATTTTTTCTTACTTCTGTTTTTCCTGAAATCAATTTTTAATTTAAAATGCCATGAATATTTTGAAATACTTGTAAGTAAAAATTAAAGAGATATCAATATACATATCTCCAGCAATATCAATGTTTTTTAATCAGCTTAACATAATTCAAATGAAATCTCAGTTCTGATAACACTAACAGATCAGATATAGCTTATAACATTCTCATGTTCAAAATTTGTACTACTATACAATATTGTATATTATCTTTGGTTACTTGGGAAAGTGAAGTGTTTTCGAAACATTTATGCTTCGTAAAACTCAATGCCAACAATTCTAAATTTTAAAATTACTATTATTACTGTGTTTAAAAGTCATTTCATTGTACTATTATATTTTTATTGTCTTTTAATAAATCGAAATAAAACTATCATTACTTTTTTAATTCACAAATGGCACTATTTGGGCTATTTATTTTTAAAAAAGAATGATCCAACAAGGAAATTCCTTCGAGCATTGTAATATTTCATTCAATTTGATATCGATATAATACAACTAGGTTCAATCATCCGGAAGATCCAATAACAAAATAGCGCGAATAATTGGTTTATCGAAATTAAATCTCTTATCAAAAGAGGAAGTTTACAGTCCACTTCATATATTATCACCTTCTGTTGAACCTTTTTTCGAAGGTCATTGACCTATCAAAGTATTATCCGACTGAATATAAACTGTTTTCAAAGTAAGTTTGATAAGAAGTCCAAAAAAGTTACAAATAGAGAAAGTGAAATAACTATCCTCGAAAATCTAGAATCTTTAGTTGATTGAAACGTCAATAGATGGCGCTAGATCTGCACCATAAAGTCATTCCGATAAACAGCAGATCTCTCGAAATGCGGCTCAAAATCGGATTCGCAAATTTTCGAGAACAAATGAATGAGAATTTAAGATAAATATAATGTAGCTGCATAAAGGAACATTGGAATCCGATTTTAAATATTAAGTTGTAATAAAGTAATTAGGATTCAATGTTTATATACATTTTGAGTAAAAAGCCGAGAGATTAATTAAAAATTTAGAAGTCAAATACTTTTTATAAATATTTGGGAATATTGTGTTATCATTTCAAATAAGATGAAATGCGCTGGACAGTTACTAAGGGTGTATCTCTAATTGCAGTGTAGCATAAATTAATTGCGTATGGATGTTCAGCAAAGTAAAATATTTTTGCTATACAGTTTGGAGTTAAAATTAAAGATAAATTACTGATCTGGAAAATACAGAATGCTTTGAAAGAATTGAAAATATAAAAGAGTATTTATTTAATTCTGAAAATGGAAAATTGCATATGAACGATAGGAGACGCCTTTGAGAAAAGTGAAAGTTATGATATAAAATATGTCTACTACGGAATGCGATGCATCATTCCACAAGTCGAGTCATGTTTTTTTGAACACATTATGCAAGGGCATGTATGAAAATGTTTTATTTATTGGAGGATATTTTCGATTAGAAAATATTCTTCCATAATTAGCTCAAATATTTTCAGCGGAGTTTAAATTTGTGGAATGTGCTAGCTATATTTGTTGTTGAATATCTGAGCTAGACAATCCTGAATAGAGAATATTAAATAGCATGGTACGCTGTCGTCCATTAAAACAAATTTAACACTGATATCACCACAGAAAAGATGATGTTGTAGAAATTCATCAGTATAACGTTGGCCGATCATAAATACCTCAAACACATGGCAAGCCTTTCGGCTACTGATTATGGAGCTATTTCATAACATGATATTGCATATCGAATTTCGATGACTTTTTTGAATATTTTCATGCATGATAAGAAGCAGTACTCTCACGTCAGATCAGATGGGGTCTACTAACTAGTCATAAACTGAAATTACTCTCATTTGAGAATAATACGCAAGTCTAGTTCTGTTAGGCTCAATTATGGTGTTCATGATTCCATAGAAAACTCGTAGTACGGAGTAGTCTGAATGAAGAGACATATCAAACATGCAAACACAACAAAGAAGCAGGCTTTTGGTCCTTCTCCTACATGCCTGGTTATAGAGATTTGGTTGCTACGATGTGCTGCGATGTCAAAAAACTTATTTATCGCCTTTAAGCTATGGCGCACCAATATTTTTGCAGTCAACAGAATACTATGCTTGATTCTAGCAAGTTTCGTACTTTTAACAAGACCTTTCCAGTGAAGTCTATTACATATTTCAGTTGTTTTAAATGCTTTTCACAGCCATGACTGAACATTGTGGGTGATGCCAAACACCCTAAAGACATCTGTTATTTTTCGAATATCTTCGATTTTCCAATAACAGGACCACACGTAAAATCACCTCAGTGATACCGGGAAGACATAACGAAAATATGAGATTCACTTGGACTAACAACTGTCCACTCGTGTCAAATCCTTAAAATATCTTATTAGAGATATCACGTGACAAACAAGCTTGGAAAAGAAAATTTTCAAACGCGCACACCTTCTTATTATACCTGGCACTTAATCTAATTTTCCACATTTTGTTTTTTTTTGCATTTATTTAATGGTTGTTTGATTAGCGTCGTCCTTCCTTAGTAGTTATCCCACAATGCATATAATTTTAAATTGTCCCTATTCTTACGAATACAATAAAAGGATTAAACCAAAGAGAAGATGACACTCTTTTTAGTATACATAATTTTTTTAAAAAAAATTGTAACATTGGTATAAATAATAATTCAATGTTAAAAATCCATCATTTTGCATCATTGCATTTTATATCAATGTGCAAAATAGATATTTGTGCAAGATGGACAAGTAATAACGGATAACACTATTGCCCATAGCAACAGCAAAATGAAACAAAACAAAATATGCAAGATACGAATAAGTGCCGGATGCAGTAAGAAAAGGTGTGTGTGATAGAATATCATATCTCATTTACAAACTCAAAATATACTAACTTCTTTAAAAGCATATGTGGAAAATTTAGAGTATTATTAACTAAATTATCTGAGAAATAAAACTTACAATGTAACTTCGGAATACGAAGTGTCATTGAAGCACTTTTTTCTGATTTGTATATGTTATCGACAGGCTTGATATGAAATGTTCATTTTAAGATACTTTATTAGATACGCGGGTCAAAACACAAAATAAAGAGGAAAATTAATTTTTTTTTGTTAGATACATGCTAAGAACAGAAAAGAAAGTGGTCATTTTTAAAATACTTCATTAGATACACTAAAATAGCAACAGATAAAATAACGAGTCCATTAAATTTTTTTTCGTTAAATACATTTTTAGCACAGAAAATAAGACGGCCACAAATACTTCAATTGATACACTAGCCATCACACAAAATATAGCACACCATTACGTTAAGAATTTATATACCTATTATAAGGGAGTTGAGAAAAAATTCTAATAATTTCTATTTCATTACATTTTTTATTATTATTGATAACTCTTTGCAATTAATTAAGCGTGCTAACATTTTTATGATTATTTCAATGAAAAAGTTGAAAAAGGAATTCAATTTCATGTTATGCATATTCATAGTATATGATATAGCCACATAAAGTGGTAAAATTAAAAGTGAAATTAATGGTACGGTGCATTACTTTTTAAAGTAACTTTTATTCTTCTGACTGAACTTTTCAGAACTTCATTTTCAAATAATATAAACTTCGATAACAATTTTTTAGCTCATGAAGATTGAATTTATATCACGAAAAAATAATTACTTCAAAATTATTAATATCTTACTTAGCTATCAAAGTTAATATAAATGTTAATAACTAGTTGTAGTTCCAATCACGTGACTTTCATGCTTATTAGGTTAAAATAATTTAATTTCAGCTTGCTTATCTATCAAAGAATATGACTGAAATAGACATAAGTCTAAAAGGAATCTCTGTTGAACATTAATCTCACCATTTAATCAAGTATTAAATTTTCAAGATCTTCCTTAGCGTTTAATTACTACATTTTACATCGTTTCAACTATGATAATGCTAGTCATTATATGGTAGTTAGAATGCGTTGAACTATTAAATAATTTAAATTTTGACTCCGCTGCTTAGTCTGAAGTTGGTCAACTTAAAATTTAACTTTGTATAAAGTGCTTAGTTTAATGAAATATTTTCTGTACCATTTTGAATGCTTCCTTATAATTTTGAATAAGTATGAAATGATTAAATATTAATTTTTCATAAATTTCAGTATTAAACTCTACCATTCATTTAAGTCTCTACGATTTCACGCACTTTAATTACTATCTCCGATATGATTATTTATTCTTCTTATCAATTATATCCTTAATTTATTTATCAAGGTATATAAAATATGATGAATCAAATTAAGATTAATTGACACCTCATCAGATTATTTTTAAGTGACATTAAAAGCAGATTGAAAATTAATGTATTCTCAAGGATATCTCATTATAACAAATTACTACAGAACTAAGCTTCTGTTTAGAAACTTACTACTCGAATTATTTAATAAAGGTACAATATAGTAATGTTTTGAAAACTTTAGATTTTTTCTAGATGAATTTATATATTATTATGTAAATTTATTCTGAAAATTTAGTTTATTACGCCAGGTATCTGACTCAGAGTGATTTAAAAAATAAATAAAATTTAAATGAATTACTGGAAGATGAATGGGGCAACTAATAATAAGTTATTAATACATCTTATTGAAGTTAATATTTATGGATATGCATTTTAAGTAATAATGAATTGCAAATATTTGTTATATTTAAATAAAAGGATTTGTCATTCGTTTTTCTATCATTTATATTTATTTAATCATTCATTTTTTTATTTACATTAAGAAAAACATTATTATTGAACATATTTCATAACCACTGCAACATGAGTTCGCGAATTTAAAAGTTCAATGGTTTAGCAGGAATTTTCAAGATTATTTCTTATTCTTAAGTTAAAGAACACGGATATGTAATATGAAGCATTAAAGTGAGGGTTAATTATGCAGAAATCATTAATCATAATGGCCAATGCAAAATAATAATGACTATATTTTTGTTTGTTAATTAAATAATTTCAAAATGAAAATAAGTATTTAAATTATTTCTATAACGTATCAGATATTTCAAATAATATTTTTTTATATCTGCATTCTGGCATAGAGGACTAAATAAGTTGACATTAAAATGAGGGTTGGCTATTTAGAAATCATTAGGCATAGCGTGATGGATAAAGGCTTTGTCAAGATGATGATAACTCTGTTTTTGTTTGTTACAACGGGTTTTCTTTTTAATGCGAATATCACAATAGCTTTTCAAATATTGCTTTTGTGGAGGATTATTCGTTTCTAAAAATCAATACCAATTAACTTCTTTTTTTTCGTTCACGACTTCCGAAAATTTATAAAGCAGTAAAAGCTTTCCATTTGCTTTCCTCGTACAGAATAACAATAAAAAAAGAAGCCAACTCACTTTATGTCGAACCGTGTCGTGATGCTTAATTTAATACTTAGCAGTATGTGAACTTTCATACTAAAACAGACTTTCAAAAGCAGTAATCAAAAGATCTTTGCGTGACAGTAGGACAGTAACTGAAAGTTCATAATAAATTCGCATGGAAGAGCGTGCCAGTTAGGTATTTCCCAATATTATCAGCATACAATGCAAACTCATGAAAATATTCAATTAATGTACTTGTAACATTTTCGCAGGATGGAAAGCGGGACTTGGAAAAATCAACTTTTATTTGATGCAAAACGCGCTTATGAATTGTGCAAATAGTTTTTTAAAAATCTTTCTCCAAGCACAACAATATTATGGAATAAAACATTTTTTGATAAATAGCGGGGAACAAATACACAAAAATCTTTTTATGATAAATAATTTATAGTAAATAATTTTTACATTTATGACTACAATGGTGTAAGTCAACTTTTTTAAAACCCTTTACATCCATAAAATCTATTAATTGTATGTTGCATTTATAAAGGAAAGCTACGAAATTTTTTAGCCTTATTAGAAGTTGAAGTTTGATAGTAGGAATTTAATAACAATTCTGTTTCCATGACTATTAAGTATCTAGAGGAACAGGTGTCGATACCAATTCCATCGATAATATGGCATATATATATATATATATATATATATATATATATATATATATATCTATATATATATATATATATATATATATATATATATATATGAATATTATATATATATATATATATCTTGGTCATTTTTTCAAGATTCAAATTCGCGATTTCTGTTCTATTAGCTGTAAAAAGAAGTGTCAATCATTAAATAAATCCTATGATGACCATCACTTGATTTTATTGTTTTTTAAAGAAAATGGAATTTCTTAATGTACATGGCAATTTTGAAGTAGACAGAACTACAATAAAAATTCGAATTATAACAAACTAGGTTTATACATCATCTGCAGCAAGAGCAAGCAAAAATTTTAAAACAGGAGCTAAGATTTTTTTCTAGTATTCAACAGTTTAAAAAAGAAAATATTAATTTACACGCGTTATTTAAAAAAAAATAAAGTGACGATAATTAAAAATAAAAAATTAGTAATAAAAATATTTCAAAAAATAACTAAATATTAAAAAAGATAGACAGTGTATTATATTTATGATAAGTAATTGTGGGATAAAATTTCAAAATAAACATGAGAATACTAATAAAATGCAATGAAAGTTTTTTAAACTAAGGAAGAATTTTTTTATTGTTATTTATATTATTTATTTATTGACTGTTGTGACAACAAATAAAATCTTCAACCGAATTAAGGGCTTTAAAATTATTCTCTTGCAATCACCATAATAGAACTTACAGATTAATTTAATAAGCGAAAATATTTTTTTTTCACTGAATTTAAAAAATTCAATTGTCGAACCTTTATGGATATAGGAAATTTAACCGACCAGTGAAAAAAAAAATCGAAACTTTAGAAATGGCCAAATTTTACAGTAGCGCTCAACATTTTCCTAAAATTAAGAATAAGCTTAATTCGAGGAAAATTTTGTCTGTTGAAAAATTAGCTAGAATGAAATTAAAAGCTAAAAAATAACTTCGTTGACAATGGAAGTATTAGTTTGTATTAGCAAGAAACCCGAGCAGAAGAGTACCCCCTATACAGACAAAGTGAATAAATAGACCAATAAATCAACGTTTAGTCTGTCTAAATAATATACATCCAATAATTGTTTGCCTTTATAACAATATTTAAATTTAATAACTTTGGCAACTTTTTATGATAAGATAAGATATCCAATCCAACAAACAGAAATCTTATACGCAGCACGAAAGAGAATTTTCAAAACTACTCTATAATGGAAGAAACTCTCAAACTGGTATCTATTTTGAAACCTATTTCAAAGAAAGGTTGGATTCTTCGAGTGCTCCCTTAAACACAATTTGGAAAAAAACATGTGTGTTTTTGGGTCTTTTAAATGGAATGGCTGGCAGACAGGCAGGCAGGTAGACTATAAACAAGACGCCTTTGAAATAAGAATTATAATTCTGCTTCCCAGTAACATTGAGCTTTTAGTGTAAGATTTAGGAATTTTAGTAACAATGCAACTATTTTTAGTTTGTTCTTGGAAATTTGACAGTCTTCTCCGAATGCTTAAACACAACTTACAAAAAAAGCATGCGCCTAATTTTTCGGTCTTTTTAAACGGAATGGCTGACAGGCAGACTATAAATAAGAAGCCTTTGTAATAAGATATTCTGTTTTCCAGTAAGTTTGGGTTTTTAGTGTAAGATTTAGGAAATTTAGTTAAATTCCAAGTTTTTAAAATTTGTTCTTGAATATTATTTCAGTTATTAGGCCAGACAGTTATTAGTTTCAAGTGCTCCCTTAAACAAAATTTAGAAAAAAACAACATGCTTCTGTTTTTTTGACCTTTTTAAATGGAATGGCTGTTAGTTATACTTTTACAAGACGCCTATCAAATAAGAAAATAGTCTTTTTTTCAGTAAGATTGCACTTTTAGTATAAGATTTAGGAATTTCAATTACAATACCACGACTTTTAATTTGTCCTCGGAAATTATGACAGTTATAAGGTTGAATTCTTTGAGTGCCCCCTTAAACATAACATGGAAAAAACAACAACGTGTGCCTGTTTTTTCGATATTTTTAATTAGAATGGCTATCAGATAGGCATACAGACTATAAACAAGACCCCCTTGAAATAAGGAAATATTTTTGTTTCCCTGTAAGATTGGACTTCTTGTGAAAGATTTAGGAATTTTAGTTACAATACCATGATTTTTCATTTGTTATTGGAAATTTATGACGGTTATGGATCAAACACCATCATTTTCTAATTCACAATGATGTAAGAAAGTATGTTCTGTTACATCATTACAACTTTGTTTCATATCTCTAAACATACTCTATCGATGGAGCACAATACGCAATAAAATATCCAGACTTCTTCCAGACGTCCATAATTCGCTTAAATAAATAATATTAAAGCTATATTACAGATTTGGTGAAGAAGGTAAGTGCAAAAAGTATTAAATGATTTGTAAAGCTTTATGTTTGAAAGCAATTTTCATTGGAGCTTAAAATATTCATTTGAAATAAAAACAAGTGAAAAATTTTTGCTCGATAATATATGAAGAAAAATATTAAATATTTAAATATTTACTTTCTTAAACAGGGATTTTGATGAAAAAATAGGAATGCTCTGTTCTTTCTTTTGATGTAAAAAGAGGATAAGATCTGTTGCCTATTCCAACGGGCATGTGGCTTTATTCTGGTCGTTTTTATTAGCAATATATAACACTTACTTACATATGGAATAATAATAATACGATATATATATATATATATATATATATATATGCACTTTGCATAGTGTAATCGAATAATTTTTTTCGGAAAATTTAAAATAATAGGAACGATGCTGGAGTTGACAGCATTGAGTATAATTCTGTTGTTTGCATTACAAATATAGACGGAACAAATAAATGTTATTTTTTATTAAAAATTTATTTCTCAAGTGTTGAGAAGAAAATAAAAAAAAAAAAGGAAAAAAATAATAATAAAAAAGGCACTTGGAAAAATAGTCTAAAAAAAAAAAAAGCAAATGTTTAAGTCAGAATAAGCAAAATTGAATTCGAATTGTGAATAATGCATTTGAATTGTAAATAAGGAGAATGGAAAGAAAATTGAAATTGTTATTTATTGCTTCGTATTAAAGAGCAACTAGAAACAAATTTTCAATTAGCATCGATTCAAGTTTAGCAATAGTAACATCCCATTTCCAATGCCCAAAGAAATAATACGAAGGACATGCAGATTTATATATATATATATTTTATATTTATTTTTTGAAATCAGATGAACACGACGACACCACCACCCTACTTTACAAACTTCACGAGGACTTAAATGAGAACGTTTGATTGCAGGCAGCGAGTGATCCGGTGGGAAGAACTCGGCTTCGGAATCGGAAGGGTTCAGGTTCGAGACCCGATTCCATCGAATAACCAGAGTGTAAGTGGGTCTGGTGCACATTAAATCCATCGAGGCCAAAGTCCTCTGGCTGCTGCTGAAGTTAGACGAAGATGGTGCCAGCTGAGTTGTCACCCTCGTCATCTGAATATGGTTCAAAATTACAAAGTCCGTCCCAAAACAGCTCTAGTGCTGCTATAAAATGGAACTTTAATATAACTGAGCTGAATTCATTCATGGTAGACCTTCGATGGAGTCGGGTTTCAAATTCGTCAAATTTGACCCGAAAAATGAGACCGTATTAGAAGGCCAAAGTGACTCTTGAGTTCAACTAACCGATTAATGAATAAAGAAAACGAAACGATGCCTTTCTCAACATAAAAAGGAGATGAAAATAAATTCATTTGACCGATATGCAGAATTTTGTTGAAGTATAAAATGTAAAGAGAGAGAGAGAGTTAAAATACATCTTAGAAATTATTGAATGATATTATGTGTGTGTGTAGGATCAATTATTTTTAAGAAATCGACTTTTTGATCCATCCAGAAATTATTCTTTTTTTAAATATAAATTTGTAAGAAAATAATAATAGAGTTAATATAAATCAATAAAAATGATAAGAAAATTTGTAAATTTGACCAATATAATCTGAATGCTATTTTATTCGATAATCTCTTTATGTCCCTCTTTATTCTTGATGCAACATTCTATAATTCATAAGATGTCAAATAAAATAGCGCAAGCACAAAGAAACTTGCATAATAAAAGCATAACCAACAATAAAAAAGAAAAATAATGTTTTATGCATTTCATATTACTATCATTCTCCTGATGATGTATTAATGCGTTTAAACTGTAACAATTTCAAATTTTGATTCTTCTTTTAATATTGATTTATGATTACATATAATTTTGAGAAGAAAATTAAAAACTAAAAATAAATTGATGGCATATCGATGAAATGAAGCATTTTACACAAGGGGAGCACTCGCAAAACCTTGTATAACCCTTACGGGTAATTTATGTGCAGCAGATTAAGTTACTATATCGGCATTTTTCTTTATTCTAAGAAAAAAAAATCAGACGAAGGAAAATTTATCGTCACTTTATAGCAGGAGTATATTTCAATCTTTCACAAATCGCCCCCGTTTAGGGCAATCATTTGAAAAACTGCTTCGCCTCAAGCCGGTTCAACCCGTCCTTATATTCTATAAGAGTTGCCCTGCTATCCTAGTAAGCAAGTTCCGCATCACACTAGCCTTCATTAATATGAATTAGGGGGGGGGGTGAAGATTATAATAACTCGGTTGCATAAAAGTTTCAACAGAAAAAATTTGACGAGCATCGTAACCGAATATTCTAAAGTGGGCAATTTTAATCTTATATCAGGGGAAGAAAAATAAACAAGAAAGAATTGGATGGTTCAAAAAATGATGAAGATGTGCGAAAAATATTAAGGGAGTAAAAACGAATGCATATGAAAAAATATAAATCTAGAAAAAGACTTGATCATGTCATAGAAAATTTTAAAGTAAAATGAGAGTTTTATTTGCAAATATTTTTCATTAAACATAAAAGATACAATGCCTTTTTTAAAAGATGAAAGAAATTTTCTTTAAAAAAAACTACTGTTTAGCTGCATTTTTCAAGAATCAATAGGCATTCTTATTTCAATCTTTTGACTGTAGTCAAATATTATTATCGATAGTATATTACAAAATGCAGATTTGAAAACATCTTACAGTTTATATTATTTTTTTTAAAAGTTTTCCTTTTCAGGATAATCTGGAGAGTTCAAAGTTGGGTACGTTTATACAAGATAATTTTTTTGCAAATCTGAATAATTTTTTCCAGAAAGATATCAGATAAAATTTGATGGGAAATAGCGCTAGATGTTTACATTCTTTAAAGAATCATGAGTTGCAACAGAAGAAGAGAGCAAAGTTATATCAAAACAATTTCACTTGGAGCGAAACCCCTTAGCTTTGTGTCGCAATTGCACAAGATACATAACTATGTACATTTTAGTGACATAAAGTCCGTCAATATTTAAAAGCTTATTTGTGAACTTTTCCTTCATCCTGTAATTGCAATAGCACAAGGTACATAACCACAAACATTTTAGTGATACAAAGTCCGTTAATATTTAAAAACTTAATTATTAACTTTTCTTTTACTCTGTGTCGCAAAAGCACAAGGTACATTACCAGGCATGTTTTAGAGATACAAAGTCAGTGAATATTAAAAAGCTTAAATATACACTCTACGTCGTAATAACACGATACACAATCAGCATATTTTATAGATATAAAGTGCATTATTATTTAAAAGCTTAGTTACGTACTTTTCTTTTATTCCAAAATTATTATGATAGATACTACTAGCAGAATTCTTTAAATTTTTTGAAAAAAAATGTAGAGAAAAATAGTTGTTCCAAATGGATATTCAATCTCGAACTTCAGAGCTATTACAGTTAAGGAAAATATTTTATTTTAATCATTATTATTCAAAGATATTTTTTGGCTATTTATAAAAGATTCCAGGTATAATTTGATTTATTATAAAAATGCATAACTGAGGATTAAAAATTAAGGCCACTTTGATGACACTTCACATAAAGACTCTACAAAAAAAGAGACATTTGTAATTAAAAAAGAATTCCTATAAAATCCTTATAATTGTATTTGCTACTAAAAACAAAATGCTTACATTAAATATATTCACGTTAATTTTGAGAAAAAATCCACTTAGCTTATTAAAAGTAATGAAATATATAATACCAAGTATAATTTGATTTATTATAAATATGTGCAAGTGATGATTATTAAATGATGTCAGTTTGGTCACAGTTTATCTAAAAATGATACGAAAAAGGGACTTTATAATTTGAAAAAAAAAAAAATCCCTATAAAATCCTTATAATAATATATGCTATCAAAAACACCATGCTTACATGGAATATATTCGTGTCGTGAAAGAATCCATCTACCTTATTAAAGATAATGAAATATATAATGTTAATTATAAAACTCTGTTTTAAAATGCATCTATCTCCTGAAAAATTTGAAAAAAAAAAAAAAAAAAAAAGCGGAATTGATTTTTTTACATGCTGTGAAAAAATATCTCTTGCATTCAAGTATAATTAAAAATTCAAGATATGTTAATAACGCATACATGTACTTTCATTTTATACAGAACTTAGTGTAAATGTTTATACTTCAGAATGAAGTTGATTATCATCACGAGGCTTTAAACTCATTACCGAAACTTTCTTTCAGAATTAAAAGTATGTTTTACTGTGAAGTTTAATTATCAATAGTATGTAACTTTAATTTCCAAGATAATTCCTGGATTAAGTGTTTGTGGATGTGAATATAAAAGGAAAGGAGATTTTATAAAGCAGCTTGGTGGAACTTAAGGATATTTCATACTAAAAAGCAATAGGGTTATTTTTAAGAAAAGATATTCTAAATCAAAAGAACTATACCCACGTAGGACGAATATAGTACATTTAATGTAATTTAGAACATTTAATTAAATAGTCCACTGTTAAAACATTTAACGAAGAATGAAGTAATGATATTACACTAGTTCCATTTGATAATGTTTTACAAATATACATATATATTTTAATTACAGAATAACGATGTTCCAAAATTTTGTATATGCAAAAGATTAAGAATTTCCGAGAATATGGAATTCTTAGTGATATCATAGTTTTATATTTCTTTTGAAGTTTTAAAAAAACTAGTATTGAGAATAAATTTAAAATTTAATATTGAAAGAAGATGAAAAGGTTGCATATAAATCTGAAAATTAAAATCCTGGCTTACGAAATTAAGAAACTTTCCTAATTAGCTGACACATCTTATTTGGAGCATCTATTGTTATTTTAATACCTATAATAATGTAGGGACGTTTGAGATAATGAAGTATTTCTAAGTGATTTTTGCATTTTAAATTACTCAATACCTTCACTTAATTGCAGATTTAAAAAATAAAAATTCAGTAATTAGACGAGAGTTTCAGACACATCACTGTATAAGATGGATTAATAATGAAAAGTGATTTGAACAAGAAACAGCATTAACAAAAAAAATTTGCTGAATAATTTTCCTAGTAAAAAAAGGTTATAACTCTTCACATTACATTATATTTGCCATTAATTTAAAATGTTTGAACATATCTAACACTCCTTTCTCAATAATTTTTCTAATTACTTAAAAAAATTATTAAGTATTCACATATAATGAATCTTATTTTGATATCGCGTCACAATTATCTTCTTATATTCTGTAAAAAAATTATAAAGGATCCATTTATAATGAAGATCATTTTGATACTGCGTCTTATTAAATTCCCATAAATGTTTTGCGATATTTTTTTCGATACCTGAAACTTATGAATTCCAATAAACGTGATATGGTTGCCACATACCAAACATTAAATGAGCCATGCCAATTTAGATTTAGTTATCTTTCAGGTTGAAAAAGGACTCGAAACTACAGAAGTAATTTACACTATGCTCAATAAAGCATTAGATCACAAGGCGCGTGTTTACCATGTAAATATAACATTATGTGAATTGAACCCAATCATATATGGCATAAAAGATGAGTATTGTTTTATTTAGCGGAAACAGTTTTCTTTATAATAAATGTGGTTTGATTTGCAACGATTGTCAAATGAAGTCTTTAGATAATGCAATATCAGAAATAAATAAAGCAGCCATTAATGACTGGATGGTAATAGGTTGCTTTGAGATTTGATTATTTAATTGTTATACAACACGTTAAATTTTTCCTTAAATTCCTTCTAATGTTGAAGTTTGGGAGGCAGGACGTCTAATTAGGTGTCATTAATATCAACAAAAAATATGAGTCAAAAATACCTTTTAGGCACTTCAAATTTGCATTTGAAATATAATTTTTTTCGTTCATCAACTGTTTGCTGTTATTGTGAAATAAAATATATAAGCTCTGTAAAACAATTAATTTAGAAACTTTAAACAATTTCAAAGCCTATGTAATTCAGATAATATTCATCATATTTTTTCATTACTTTTTTAGTCCACATTTTTATTTATATATATTTTTTGAATACAATTTCAACATTTATAATGTTACAGAAAATCCTGCACATAATAAAAAAAATGACATGTTTAGAAAGTCTCTTATAAGTAAGACACACGTTTTCGTTTTTTTTAAAAATAAATGAAAACTGAACTGTTATAAAGTCTTTTTTCACAACTTCTGGCTCTCAGAAATAATTTTAGAAAGTGTTGTTCTTGTCATCTGACGCAAGATGATTAAGAGACCTGTTATCTTACAAGATAACTTACTAGATGTTAATCAGTTAAGGCTTATGATATTTCAGAGTGAATTCATATTTTTAAAAAATTTGTAACCATATATTTTCCAAATTAAAATACTTCCCCAGATTTTTTACATATGTTCTGTTTGAGTTTTCCATTTTTGGATAATTGAAGTTCAAATACAGAGAGCTGTATCAGGATTTCAGTCATGCATTTTATAATAAATCAGAACAAATTGCACTGAACCGGTTTTCTATCAAATGATTTGTCACTGCTAATGGCAAAACGTATAAAAATTGATTTGTTATAATCCTCCATTTATATTAAAAATTTATTGATATTTAATTGATATTTAAAATTTAACTTTAAAACTTATGCTTTGAAATATTGATGCTCTTTTACGTGACAGATGATTAAGGAATCTGTAATGTCACTGATGCCAATTAATACTTAACGGTATTTTGTGGCACAAGACAAAGTAAAAGTTTATCCCTATATAAATAAGCATTGTTTTAATTAATTAATACTTAAAGACATTTTGTGGCACAAAGTACAGCACAAGTTTTATCTAATACATATTTCTTTTAAATTCATTTGTATGCTCTACAATGCCAACCATATCTATAGATCTATCCATAATAAGCTAAAATGCAATTCGACATAGTTCTCTAGTTGTGCTCAATTTGAAATTAAAGCTCAAATAGTGCGAGTGGCATTAGAGACTTGTGCCAAGGATCCGATAATAGACCACAGGTAACGATCCCGAACATGTTTCCCATCATACCGTAATGCAAGATGCTTAATACGTAGACTTAATTACTCAAACCAACACATTATATCACCAGAGACGCCTTGCGACAGAAGCAGAACTACCTGCTTAATATATGGCACAGGAGGAGCACTTAGTGATGCTAGCAAATCGTTCGCCTTAAAGGTGTGCCGAGTTCATTCTATAATTGCGAAACGATACGAATAATCACTGGATTATCTCAAATTACCTTGCAGTTAAACCAGAAGGAGAATGGGTACGTGCCTGGCCGCCTCTTGTTGGGAAACTCACAAGTTCACAATGCCTCAATTTGCCTCTTGGATGCACACATTTGGACAAGATGAAGATGCCCAATGCATGTTCAGTTTAGTAGAGTGTTAATGCATTATCTCATCAGTAATTAATCGCAATAATCAGCGCAAAAATTTTCCAGGTTCGAAGATTTTAAATGCGGATATATATATAAAAAAAGAAAAAAGTGGCATGAAAGTTATATAGCATATAAATTCTAATTGTTTTATTACAATTAAGCCAATTTTGAAATTTATTACGAATATATAATTGTAATGACTATTAAATGAGAACTATTATTATTGACAGAGCAAAATATATTAGTACATGCACTTAATATTTTAATGATATATATATATATTATTCTTGTATTTTTAAATTAGATTAATTAAATCTCACTTTTTTATTCATTATAACCACATTCATCATGTTATATTTTTACTAAGCTTCAAATCTGATTAACAGGCAACGCGATAATCCAAGTTATACCAAGTATGTCCTTAAGATTTCTTTGAGAGTGAATGATGTCTCATGAAAAACATCATAATGAGTTTTTTTTTCTGAGATGGAACAACAAATCTTAACCTTCCAAATTCTTTTACATCAAGCAATCTTAATTAGAACACCACAAAGATATTTGATTATTCATGCATTATAGAAAAGATATTTCTGCAGCTTAAAACAAAAACAATAAAAAAAGTAAGAGATAATTAAGACCACATCACAGATGTTACTGCGCATGTCAACTAAAATTAAAATACCCACTGTCATGAGTTGGGTTATTTTGTCACATACTTCATCCTACTGTAGTTTAATTTATTAACATCTCGTTTAAATTAACACTAGGGCTATTTCTGGGACGGACCTCGGGATTTTGTACCGCTTTCAGATAACGAGAACGACATCTGAACTGGTATCCACTCTCCATACCACATCAACGGGAGGATGATTGACCCTGACAGATGTATCGAGCAATAGGCCCTCTTACACGGCAATTTTTCGGTGGAATCGGGTCTCGAACCAGAAATTCTACGGCTCACAAGTCGAGACTTTATCACCAGACCATCGCGCTTTCCATTCTTCCTGCTGAAACGGATTCCAAAATTAAACTGGAGTGTCAAATTGTGTGATACCGGGTGAGTATGAAATGATGGCCTTAAAAGTGACTTGAACAGATTAAACGGTTACAAAGTAATTCATTGCTGAATACACAAACATAGACAATAATGAAAAATAACTACGTATTTTCGAAGATTTATTTATATACCATAATAAGCCCAAATAAACCATGTTACAAATGAAGGCTACTATTTCGAATCCTTAAGAAAAATAATTACCCGCTGGCTCCAACCCGCAGCAAAAACATTACGACAATTACAACACTGCAAAATACAATTAAATAATTCTTATGAATAAATAATGGATCCTAATGAAAATAATGAAAGAGATGATATAAATAAAGTTAAATCAATATAATGTTTGAAAGAAAACAAAACTCCCAAAGGGTTTTGGTTTAAATAATAAGATCAATGATGCTCTCAAATACCTGAAGAAGTATCTTCCCACCCCTCTTTCAAAGAACAGCGGTAACCCTGAAATTCTAAAGGAAAGATTAACAGATTATGCAAATCTTTGACAAATTACATGAAAGATAAATGATTTCTTCGATCATGCTAGAAATATCTATAGTTAAATTAAAAATTAATGGAAGATAGTTTTTCATTATTACTAGCATAGACGCATGTGAAAAGACTATTTTTTTTCCTGTGGTGAAGAAAAAGAGCTGTTTTAGCGTTATCTAAAGTTCAATTAAATAATTTATTTTGTTATGTAAGCGCCTGCGAAAGGAATGTTAGTTAATATATTAGCTTCTGATAATCTACAGATATTCCATATCTTTTATATATTTATTAGTCGCGTAGAATCGTTTCTTGTTAATAATGCTTTAGCAGTTTTTCTTATTTTAAAACGCTATTAATTGCAAATTATGAATTATGCATTAATATTCAACTTTATGTAACTGTTACAATTAGTCGATAAACTTTATGTTGGAGTTTAAAAGAAAATGAAAGCAACGAGTTAATATATTTTTTTAAAGTATGAAATGATTCTAATTATACACACATTTTTATAATAATTAGTTCAGTTTCTTATTTGTAAAGTAATTATATCTGAACTTCTATAAAATTTAATTTACACTTGAAAATATTATAAGAACAAGAATTGAAGTAATATAAGCTCATAAATTATTAGATATTAAAAAAATCTGCCAATGACATACAAATCAAGTAACTTAAATAAATAATATGTGACAAGATGCGAAATGATATGGTTCTTAAATAAATGTGTGACTAAAATGTTAAGAATGATTAAAAAGGAAAATGGAAAACACATATCTTTTCATAAAATATTCAGACAAAGTAACAATGAGACAGTATTTATTTCATTGGTTTTCTCACATTAAGAATACTTATAAAATGATTCTATGTATACAAAAGTTTTATAATAATTAGTTCAGCTACTAAATGTATAAAGTAATTGTACCTGAAATTTTATAAAATTTAACGTATACTTTCAAAAATTATAATAAAAATTGTAAGTTTAAAGTAAGTAAGTAATGTAAGTTCATACAATTATTTATTATTTAAAAAAAATCTGCCAATGGCACATAAATATTATTATTTAAATAAATAATATGTAACAATATACGAAATTATATGATTCTTAAATAGTGTTAAAAGCTGATTTAAAATCAAAATGAAATTTTTTTTTCTGACTATGAGATAGTTTTTTTTATTTCGTCAATTTTCTCAGACAAAGTTACTTTTAACTATTTGTTTCATTTTGTTTTAAAAAATTTCATTGGTCTTTTACAAATGATTTGAATTGGCTTTTTTAGCAATGGTCTCATATGCATGAATAAAAAAAATTCTAAAATGGATTAGCAGTATTTATAACCACAGCATTAGTGGGAAGAACATTAAAATACTAATTATTATTCGGTAACGACTGGAGCAGACAGAAAAAGGAAAAAAAAATACCTTAGCTAAAAAAAGCAAACACAAAAGAAGTTGCATACATTTAGTAACATATATTAGATAAAATGTATGTAATTTATTGAACGGTGAAGATGGATTTTTTTTCTTGTTGAAGCATGAACTTATTTTTCACAAGAAATATCCCGCCAGTGGTATGGAGGAAGAGATAGAAATGATTAAAAGAGAAAAATACTTCAACTGTGCTGAATGATATTTTCCTTATCGCTGTCAACATCAGGCTGCTCCCTTAGGAAGCAACGATAAAAAAATTAATAATAAAAAAAGAAAAAAGAAAAAGAAAATCGTTGGACTAATGAAATTCCGATCAACAGCAATGCCAGAGTCACGTGATGTTGACCTGCTGTAGTAGCGTTTCGTAGCAGAAAACAGTCACCACCAAATCTTGCCGCTTGCTTTCGTGTTCTTCGATAAGCATTTTGTGTTGTCATGAAAGCAACGGAAAAAAAATCCCTTCAAAAACGCAGCTGTTTCCTGGCAATTTTTAAAACCATTCAGCGACAAAATTTTGAAGTCGTGTTTTTTTTTCCAACTGATTAATTTATATTTTCGCGAAAAACGGACGGGGAATGAATTTTTCTGAATTTCGAAAAAAAAATGATAGAAAGAATTTAAATACGACTCAATAATTAAAAGCTACCACCAATTCACATCTGCGACACACGATTAATGATCAAAGCAAATTAATAAAAAGACAACCGTTTTCAAAACGCCGTTTTACTAATTAGCTATCAATCAGTTTCATTGCTGGCATAATTTGAGTTTGTACCTAAAAGACTGTCTTAATGTGGCGTATATTTATGAAAAATCCTGAAAGCCATATATTGGGGAAAGAAATTATACAGAATATGTTTTTATGCAATGAATGATATAAATAATAACTACATTTGCTAGAAGCCCTATATTGATGACAGCAAATAAGTAGTGAAAGGTTTTTTACTTTGAATTATATAAACATTTGCCAAGTATTTTAGATTTTTCCAGTATTAAGGTTTTACTAATTTTTTTCTGCTAAATTTGTTAATTTTAAGCGGTTGATTTCATGTATAAAGATTTTGCATTTTTGCGTTATCGTTTTTAGCATAATATATTAGCAACTAAAACGTGGTTAATGAATAAATAAAACGCACACACGTATCTAAATAAATAAAACTAATAAAAGTATCTCCAAATATTTACAAAAATATTTGTAAATCACTACTATTTTACATACACTTTGGAATTATAAATGCATACATTGCGCTACATCTTTTGATGATTTGATCCCTAAAAGGTGGGATGAGCAAAAAGATAAAAAGTGCCCCGAGTTTCTTAAGGTAAATTCCCTCGATTGTTTTGTTAGGCTGATTTCCTTTTGGCTATTTCTTTGAATATTGATCTTCTGCGTTTTTTTAATCATGCAGATACGTTTGAATCCAAAACTTGTGGAATGTTTTATTTTGTTGCTTATTGAAAAAGTAAACATCGATTTCCCCATCTTTCATATACCCGTTTTTTTTTGGTGAAATCAAAGCGACAAGAGAATGTACAAAAACGTGGAGGATTTCGGTATTTGAAAACTGGCAATAATGGTTCCGCATAATGTAAATATGTGAAACAATGAAATAGTATGATAAGAAGCCTATCAATTCAATTTTTGACGAAAATTAATGTAATCAAAATTTGTGAAACCGGCACCTAGTCAAACCATAAATCAGCTTTAACTGTTTGCATTTTAACGTTTACGACAACTGAAGTCAACGCGATTCCGATAAACACTCACTGCAATCAGAGTGTCACTTTGTCTTTGTCTGTAAAAAGAAGAAATTGTAAAGACCTGACTATTTATTAAAGTGCTTATCATAAATTTATACAAGATGTGGGCAAGATATTTAAATATTCTTTACTAGGAGATGTGTCCGTCTAGAAAGGCCATTAGTCTGTTAACAGTATCTCAGATATTACTGTTAAATATTTACTAACGAAGGTTGTAGCAGAAAATCTCATGCCCATTGGCAGAGCTCTTAAGAAATATCAGAACTGTAATTTGAAGTACACTTTAAATATAAATATATAATAACACCAAAAGTTTTGTTTCCTTGAAGAGATCTTCTCCTTGATCTTCTCTTACTCATATTGTTAGTGATAATTTAAATCAAAATTAATTACAAAAATCTATGGGAAAATAAAATAATAAAAACCGCAGACTTTAATTCATGAATCTTTCTACAATCCGGCATAAAAAATTTAATTAAAATTAGGAATTTACGATCAAACAACAAATTTGTATTCATGCGTAGCTTTATTCGCACACTTATAACACAATAAATTTAAACATAAATCTATCTTAGTTGCTTGATACCTCAACAGATGTTGAAATTTTACATCCATTAATGATGCAGACCAAAAGGGTGAGGATAATTTTAACTCCACCCAATTTCAAAAACGGTTGTGGGCGATTATATACTCTGAATACTTACGTATATCAAAGCTATTAAATAAATCACAATTAATTACAGGTAAGCTCAAAAGAATAACGCATATACACATATGGGGAGTGCACAGGTTTTGGAAAAAGGCATGGTTTGTTGCGCATATTTAAGCAATCAAACATGACAGCACATATGATTAAAAGGCAGTACGCCACATTGTTTACTTTTTCATAAATATTCGATGTGGCGCTTTCTTCATATAAGAAATGTTCTATTAGTATCAGTTTTTGCTGAATGTTTATACCATGCAAACCAAAAAGTGTCACTCTTTGGGATGTTTGGCATTTTAGATCGAAGTTTTGCTGTACTTATACAGCGGAAAGAGTTTCATGCCTCACAAATAGTTTTTATCTTTTTCAGCATTGTTATGTGTCTCCATCATAACGACAGACGCGAGATACATTTCACTTAGATATGGATTTAGAAACCTTAACGTCTGTTTGGAACATAAGATATAATATTACTAATCTATCGCGGGACTGGTAGCTTGCAATTAATATTTCGCAAATTATTCAATTGTAAGTAACATGTAAAAGAAACGTTTTAATCATACTGAAATCAGTACCTCGCCTTCTGATGTTTCTAATAATGTTTTGATAAATTTGAATTAAAAGCTTGAAGAGGTTTAATATTTTAATTTGGTATTAAATCAGTATTTGAGAGTTTGCTTAATGATATTCCTTATTTATCCTCACGCTCCTATTACGTTTATAATTAAGCTATATCACGCTTATATAATTAAGATATATAAGCAAGTTTTAATAATTAATATTCAATAAGTGGACGATTTCTAAGCATTCTTTAATCATTTTAGGTTCAAGAATTGTTTAAATTGCGTGTTTAATTTCCTCAAACAGCTTTATTAGATTTCTTTAATAAGAATTAAACTATAAATAGAGTTGAATCCTTAAAGCTTTAAATGCAGAGTTGCTGGAAAAAAATTGGTTAATCTACAAACACTTACAATCCATCCTTATGAATTTCCTACGACTGAAGTTGCGAGTAACAGTGAAGAAACAGTAGGAGGGTTCTCCCTTCGACTTTCTTGTATGCTCAGAAAATATATGTTTTATGTTAAGCTCCATAATTTAGTGAAGAAAATAGAGTTGTGGATCGTTTTCATTTGACCAACTGGCACAGAAATTTGAAGATTTAGAACTTCGGTGTTAAGAGCATACACTTAATTTAACTTATATAGCTTGTTGCGTTTTTAAGTTATTGTGTTCACATGCTTATTAATAGTCAGATAGAAAATCCTACATTGGTTCCAATTGAATTTTTTCAGAAATCTATACTACTGATCATTAAATCAAATTCTGCATTCCACTTACGTAGAAAATTCTTTGGAGCCACTATGTTAACATGCACACAGACAGTTCAATCGAAGTCTTTCTTCCAAAATTCGATGGAAATTAATAATTTTGTTGGAGGATAGCTTGCTCAATTTTGTCCGTCTATCCTGTGGAGTTTTCTGAGTTGTCTTGTAAGTAGACAGACTTATTGGGTCGTTCGGAAAGTAATTTCGTTTTTTCCTGACAAAGGATTTAATTGCATTTTTCGCACCCAATTTCATACTTAAACCGCAAAATCATTTTATGTTTTAAGAGCTGATATAGCAAGGCTTGAGTGTGAAAAAGTGCAGCTGATTCTTCGCAGTAGTTTTTGGATGGTGCCCTTTTAAATATGGAGAGCAATAAACAGCATTTTCGTCATTTTTTTCTTTTTTGCTATATAAAAGGTAAAAATGCTGTTCAAGCCAGAAATAAATTAGCCAATATGTGTGGAGAAGATGTGTTAACAGTACATCAGTACCAGAACTGATTTGCAAAATTTTTCCTTCAAATGAGGAGGCCAAAAACCACCTCGATCAGTTTTTTTTACAGCAAAGATCAAAACTTTTATGAGCGTGTAATCATGTTACTATCAAAAATATGGCAAAAGGTATTAGACCAGAATGTCAATTTTATAATTTAATAAATAATTTATTCATTAAACGAAAATTTCTTTTCATTTTGACAAAAAAATACGAAATTACTTTCCGAACAACCCAATAGTTTTACAAATGCTTTTTTGGGTCCAGGAAGGTCTAAGATGAGGTTATTTGCAAAACTCTTTAGATCGAATATCTTACGACTGTAAAACTATGCTTTGGATATATAATAAAATAGAAAGTAAAAAACAAAATGTGTGATGAATTATTTTTTTTTTACATTTTCTCATAACTAAATATTTAAATTTATTAAAAATTGTGCCTTTTAAATTATTCTAATTGATGATTTCCAATATTTTCTGTTGTTGTGTTTTTAAAAAAAATGAATATTTATTCCCCGATTTCTTTTTAAATCAAGACGCAAAATCAGAAAATCAATCATTAAATGAAAGCGAATAGCTGAGAGCAGCTTTTAAATCAGTCGTTGCATTTCTAAATATGTTAAAAATTGATGACTAAAGCATTTCTAAGTTGATTTCAAGAACGAACGAAAAACACACGAAACTATACAGGAAAACACTTGCGGCAATATATTGCCAAACACTTGAAACACGAGCAATTCTTATGAATGAAAAGAAATCTTTTAAATCGCATTCGAAAAATGAAAAGAATGCATATTCTACTTAAAAGGTGTTCTTGAATGGTTTTATTTTATTTCTGCCATTTCTTTTCTGAAACAAAAGTATCGATTGTTTCACAAACATTTCTTAGGTTTTAACTTTTATAATGCATTCTTTACCAGTAAGAAATTTTAATTCGTCTGGTTTTGAAAATGGTGAATAAGAGCTTGTTTAGCTCGTCATAAAAATGAGTCTAGACACGAAATTCGTATTCTTCGATTAAAAGATGAATTTGAAATATTTGATCAAAACTATGAACGAAACCGAAACCTATTAGTTATACACTTTTCTAAAAATACTTTATAAAAAATCACGAAATCATGAGTGATAAATATCAAGACAAAGATTCAACTAATGAAAGGGAAATGTTAAAAGTAAGCACAAAACTGGTTATAAGTGGTATAAAAATGTTTAATTCTAGAAGTTTCGATGGAAAATGTAGAAAATAATACTGTATTCATAACAATTTCAAGAATAAAGATAATATTTTTCTTCAGTTCAGTTAGTTAAAAAGAGTATTCTAATGTACTTGATGAGCAAGACATTATTAATTTTATTATTTTAGTTAAAAAATATGTGGAAATTCTCTTTGTAATAGAACTATTATTTCAGAAACAATATGTGCGCAGCATTCCTCTTTATTTTTCTTTAAGAAGAAATTAAAATTCTCCTAAAATAGCTGCAACTGAATGATATCAATTCACTTGACGTAGCATTCACATGACTGGTATAAACGAGAAATCATCTGATATTGAATGTGTTTTGTCTTTCGCTTTCCTGTTATGCAGCATCATTCTTTTCTAAAATCGTCGAAATAGTCTTTTGAATAAACTTGTTAAGTGTGCCTATTAAGTTCTATTTTTACCATAGTAAAGTACATTCGTATTAAAAAAATCTTTTTAGTCCAAGTGGTGAGATTTGATATGTATTTAAAAGTGATTTTTGGTGCATTTAAACTGCTTAGTGCCATGTGTTTCCTTTTTCTTTGTGTTTGAATTTCATTACATCTTGGTTCTTTTTTAGTGCTGATGAATCTATTCAGGATAGGTGGAATGTTCTTGGATTTATTCTTTGCCTTTAACTTTTAGCTGAAAGTTGACCTAAAGAGCTCAAGCTAGAAAGCATTTTTATGATAAAGACGTCACTAAAATTGTACCATTGAGCAATCAACGCAAATTGTATGGTGGCAAGACTGCTACCATATTCAACAGAATTGAGGGGGACGAGTGATTCATAAGAGTTTAAATGATTGCGAGGAAGAAATGAAGAAAACCTTTTTATATGCTTCTTATGAATTTCATTTTTTTCATTGAAAGTTGATTCTTTATTTTGCAAATCTAACGTATCCTTTAAAGGATGTAAACGAAACTTAAAGCAATTTTATGGTGGCAAAAATACTACAATATTTGATAGATTTAAAGGGTACGAACTATTTATTAGACTTTAGGTGAATTTTATTAGGGAATAAATTTAAACAAAACTGAGTTAAGATTCATCGTATGGCAGGGGAAAAATAATGGACACTCTTACTTAAATAGTTAAGAAATGATTCATACTGAATTGTTAAGCTTATATGACTGTTGTTTTATTTCATTGATGACTATTATTGGTCGAAATAAATATTTCCTATACTTCCGTCTGCAATATTATTAATCTTTCCTAAACAAGTCATAAGATTGGCAATTTAGAAGTTTGTAAATAGAAGAAAAAGGAAGTTGAAAAAACATGGTTAAGAAATTTCTGAATATAATTTCTGAATTTTACATTTCTCTTTCCCAAACAGAAACTTAAAAATTTAGTTTTTTTGAATACTGGTCTTCTCAATGTTTTGAATTTGGCATTTGTTTCAATTCGCTGTTTATCAAAAATGATTTTTACTCTTTTTACCGAAGAATAAAGTATTTATTTCTTTTAGCAGGTATAGGCAACATGGATGTGCAAACATTGAATGGATACAACAAAGCATAGGCCTTTTTCACTTTGAATATACGGCAATACAAAAAAAAAAATGAAAAATGCAGAATATTCTCGGTTTAATAAACACTTCACGCTGTAAGTAAAAAACAGAATACTTTTTTTTTTTCTATAGTACGAGCATTAATGCCTGAATAGAATTTAAAGAGAAAGGCGGATAAAGGGGAAGAAAAGAAAATGCCTTAGACATCAGTTGGCAAGCTCACAACTCCCTCACAAGAAAGAAGAAAAGTGTGAGAGAGAGAAAAAAAAGAAGTAATAAAAGAAAACTATGAAGCAATATTTCGCCTTCATCCTTTTTCAAAGTTTTCCGATATTTCCGACTATAAGAAATTTATTCCCACTTAAGAAAGTCAAAACAGATATTGTTCTTTTTTCATTAACTTCGCATACTTCAAGTATGAGGAATAAATTTGAAGGTATAGCTCTGGGAACTTTCACGCTTTTTATTGACATTTATCTACTTTTTTTTAATGTTTCCCCCAACCCGTCAAATAATGGCAAGAAATATGAGAGAAGAAATAAGGTTCATGAAATGGAAGCAATCAGTTATCGCTAGGTATAGCAATGTATTCTTACTCCAACTTTATATCAAAGATACACAGGTGGGCGAAGTTACACCAGACTGCTAAATGTTGAAGGCAATTTTGCAATTTAGGCTTCTGGCTCATATCGTAGCAATATTTCGATTATAGAGCTTTAATCTTCTAATCCAGGAAATTTCTTTTATTGTAGTAATGTTCAGATCATAAAGCGTTATTATATAATTCATTCCATTTTTAGATAAATATTTGCCTGACATTAACATAAGTTTTATTTATATGAAAAGTAAGTCATTGTTATAAGTTGTTGATAGATCATTATTTTCCAGACTTGCAATGTCACAGAAACTTACTAAATCACATTATTTTGGTGGTTTTTTTCCCAAAAGAAATGGTTGAAAGTTTTTATACTTAAGAAGAATATGACAGCAAGAAAGAATGAATGAAGTGAGAATGCTATTAAACTTCCTTCAAAATTAATGCATTTTATCAATTATAATCATTAAAATATTTGGCATCACAATTAAATAAATAGTATTTATTTGTAATGAGTAAAAATTGTCATAACTTTTATATTCATCAAGTGAAAATAAACAAACAGCTTATGCATTTATCAGATATTAAATTGTTAGATTAGTGGTGACATCTTAATAAGCCATTAACTGCCACTAAATATTAGAGGCTACTTTCGTATAGTGGATAAGTTATTGGACTTCAAACCCAAACATCGCATGTTCGATCTTTGGCGGAATTCAACCTACACATTGGCAGAATTCCGTCAAAACCTACGCCAAAGACTTTAATGGAAGATTCGGATTAACATCTATTGATTATAATTTCATGTAAAGATAAAAATTTCTCTAGCGCATTTACTTATTTTCTCGAGTGTAGAGTAAAGTGCAAATTTAAACAAAAAGAGTTAGAAGTTGTCGTAAAGAATCCAGGAGACATCCATCTTTTAACTCTTTAAATGTTAAACTAGAAGTTTTAGAGAAATTGTATATATTTCGTAAAGTTTTTCTTTGTTTTTCTGATTTATAAATAATTAAAAAAATTATTCAGTTGTTAATCATAGAATTAAGAATTTTTTGATAAGAAGGATAAAGTATGGAAGACAGTAATATATAAATACTTAAAATAAAAGGGATCCATTCACTCATTCAAAATACGACGAAGATGACTTGTGAGAATAAAGCTGGTAAAAACTCTGATTAGAGATTGAAGACCTCCAGAAAGGTTTCCCTTTCTCCAAATTTTCAAGTCTCATTAAAGTGAGAACATTGCCTTAATGAAATACACCGTGCACAAGGCTTTAATAAGCTGTAGAATTTCTCTGGTATCGGAACTCTAACTTCCGGCCGAAACTTTCCATAAGGCAAATTCCGGTACTTAAAACTAAAATTGCGGAAACATTCATGGTATGATTTAACGTAAGATAATGTTTTATTAAGTATCAATATTTAGCTCATATGTATATTATGTATTCTGGTAACTTGGAAAAGTAGAAGAATACATAATACATAATTTTTTAAAATTTAATTGTAACCTTTCTCTTCTAAGTTAATTCTTCTCTATTTTTTTAGATCAATCATTTTTCATACAAAAATGCAAAAATGATTGATCTAAAAAATGTAATATAAAATGCGATATTTCCGCAAATTTTAACTACCTATCCAGAGAAAACCAAAATACAAATTTATATGCTAGAGAAAAATTTTAAAAACTAGATTTAGCATTAATGAATTTCTCATCGAGTTATCTAACCTTTGTCTTCTTATCTTTCGAGGACATTGAGAGAGTCATTAAGAAATGTGAGTAATTTTCGCAGGTAAAATACATCTTTCAAAAAAATATAAGCTCTGTACAATGTTGGAGATTTGCATAAAGGAAAGCATGTAAAATAAGAGTACTTCTCGACCGAGAAACTATGTTTGTCGAGTTTCTTTCATTACTGTTCTCTTATAAATATGGAAATGAGTTCGTCTAAGCCTAACTCAACTTCTTACCAGTGTTACTCTAACCATAAAGCGTGCAAGATTTCTCAAAAAGTTAGGCTATTTGCTTTTGTATTCTCTTTCTGTGTTCAGTTTACTTTATTCTATGAATATTCATATTTGGAATTTTAAGAGCGAATTTTCACCGCCTCAAATCGAGTCGAAAAAGTCCATTGTATCATCAAAAGTCAGTTTTTGGCAAACATAAACAAATGGAAACCGACACAAGAACCTGATTTCGGGAATTCTGGACCTTTTGAACTGGAATAAAAAAACTTTGTTTGAAAATGTTTGACCCTAAAACGACGTAATTTTTTTCCGAAAATTTTCCTCTTGGGAGGAATAGGTGTAAAAAAAGCAACATAAACTTTTAGATGTTGAAGTATACTCTACATAAATTTGTTTGTAGAAAATACACAGGTTTATTATGAGAAAAAGCTTTAAATTTCTATTTGCAGTAGAATTTTATAAAATTGTAGAAAATTTAAAATTGATAATAATATGAACTAAATTTATTAATTTTTTTTTAACTTTTTTTCCAATAGAATCTGAATTTCTCTATTTTTTTCCAGCAATTCATACAAAAAGCAAATAGTATTTTTGATATAGAGTTTCCAAAAATATATCCATTTGTAATTCACGTTTTGAGTTTCAAAGAGTAGTATTACTGAAAAAATATTTAGCTTTTCTTGAACTGTTACTCAAAGAAGCTTTGAAAAAGTGGTTGTTATTCATTTATTATATAATTTCTTAAGTTCAATAAGAAATAAAGGTATAAAATATAAAATAATACTCTATATGATATTTACTGTATAATGTTTTCTAGTAAAAATTATGAAATGTTTACCATAACCTAATATTTTTATATTTTAGTTATTCTGGAAAATTGTATGAACAAAAGCATTTATTGTTTCTGCTTCGATGATTTTTGTTATATTGTTTTAAAGATTTGCATAAGAGAAAATGTAACTAAGATTTGTTAATACGAAATAATCTCTAGTACATTAAAAATATTGAGACTATATTTCTTGCCTTTATTTCCGAATATATGTCTTTTCTTTTTTTAGATTACAAGTAACAAGAAAAAAAAGCTTGAGAAACTATTCAATTTTTCTTGCTTATTTTTGCTCTAGAAAATACTATGGAATTCACATAAAATTTTGCTAAGTTCTGAGAAATATGTTAAAAGCATTTCAAGGCATTTGCGGGGTGTTTATTTTGCTGATACGGCGAGCTGAAGGTTGAAGAAAGGTGACGGAAACCGAGTGAATCATTTTGTCTTTTCAGCAGCAAGTGAAATAGCAGTTTCAAACAATATGTCACGTGTGCGATGTTGTAAGGAATGCGGCTGAAAAAACTGAAGATTGTTTGACTTTGGTCATTTATTGTTATTATACTTATGTTTAGGCAGCAAGTAGATGGAAAAAATTACATTGTGGAAAAAGAAAATGGATAAAAATATCATATGGATATGCGCCATAATGTCATGAATTCTAATATCTTGCAATTGTAAAGTGTGGTCAAAGTTTAGGGAACTTGCCTCAGTTTTTTTTGTTTGGTAACACAAATATAATTAACTCTTGTGCATTTTTAAAATTAATAATATTTTAAAGGAAGTAAATATATTGAATAGAAAAGAAGCAAACACACCGAATTGTAACTAAAATTAAAATACTTTTATAAATGAAAAACATTTTTAATTTCTTGACTTTAAGTAAAAATGCTTCGACATTTATCAAAAACAAGTAATTTTAAAACCTCTATAACAATTAAGGCAAATGATAACTTAATTTTTCAAAACCATATTACGAAGATGAAATATATTGTTTCATAATTTAATTTTAATGAGATAAAATTAATGAAAAATAACATTTAAATTAAATTATTCCACTGGGTGATATTGGAGAAATGGATTTTAATGAGATCAATTTCGCATTTGCTTTTCAAAAGATTTACGAATAAAATAAGTTATTTTAAAGTAGATTTTGTATCAAATTAATTATCTCTGGATATTTTGAACATAAAAATAAACTGATTGCACATTTAACATAGAAAGCAGAATTTAAAGAAATGATTTTTTCGATGAGTTATTAACATTAAGATATCCCTTTTTTAAGACAATAACAACACCAACAATAAAAAAAATAAAAATAAACTTTACATAACCTATAATGAAATCAATACTTTTCAATACTTTAATAGTGAAATATTAATTTAAATTTCTAAAAAAAATATTTTATTTTTGTATTATTTCTCGATATAAAAAATTTACGCTTATTAATTGTATCCTGGTTTCTACATTAAAATTTTGAAATCATAATCAATGTAGTTAATTCATTGTCACATGATACAAATGCAATCAAGAAAATCCTCTTTATTTAGAAATCTATGACTAACCTTTCAAAAAACCTGGCATCACAATAGGGCGTTAGACAAGGACAAGTAGATGACATGCTAATTTGCAGTTGCCATGCGTTTGTTATGGGATGTGATGTGATGAATGGATTTCATAATTTGAAAGCAGCTATATTCTATTGATTTTCTATAATCTGTAACTAAACGGAGTTAAAAAAAAGGAATTTGGAAGAAATCAGAAGAAGAAATAATTTTCTCTCATACAAAATTTTATCCATGATTCTTAGAACTACACTCGCTTTTTTATAATTTACCACTGAAGCAGTTAAGCTTTTACAAGTTATTAGAAGAAGATTTTAGAAGGCAACTGGTAGTCAAACAGATTCAATCGTGAATTAAAATGGTTATATTTCATTACAGTACTGAGATAACACACATGCACGCACTTTCACACACACAGGAGTTAATGGCAGTTATTTTTTTATAATAATGCTGCATAATTTTTTAAAATTAATTGTTCGTAAAAAATATTTAAAAACGAACGATTTTTGACAAAGATATAACAAAATTGAATCTGAAAATAATTTCTAAAATTTATTCAATCAAATCCAAATTAATTCCGCGAGTCTATCATTCAAATTCCTTTAATTCAGAATTAATCGGGTAATTCACTGAGCATACGGCTCCTTTTAAGACGGTATTTTCCCAAATGACCTCTGGAAAAAGTGCTTCTAATATTAATGATATCACCAATTAGTTGCAAACACTCATCTGTACCTAACAGGCTTACGCTTCAAGTAATGATTTCAAGAAAATCGAAACTCAAGATTAATCATTAATTGATATCCAACATTTTCTGAAAATTGGACAAGTTTAACTAAGTTTATCTAACCCAGATTGAATTCTGCATAATCAGCTTCGAGTCAGCAGTTTGTTGTGCCTCGATCAGCACCAAACTATGTGGACTGCTTACGACTAAAGACATAAAGGCAAAGGGTGCTAATGTGGCGCCCTAGGCAGTTAAAATCACTGGTGCGAATTACGTCGGCAACTTGATATTAGTAAATAAATCGTGTTCTTGCTTAGTGGCCAGAGTTTAATACATTAGCAGTTAATTAACAACCTTTTGATAGTTGTTAGGATTAATATCTTTTAGGTAGACGAAACTTCAGTAAGTTGTTTTATGTAAATTAATTTTGTAAATGCTCTTGAAAAGATTGCGTTCCAATTAAACATTTCAATTTAAAAGAGCATATCACTAGCCCTTAATAAAATAAATTAATTAAAAGCAAGAAATAAAGGTTAAAATTGACATACTTATGGGTTTTGTTAAGTTGCAATCGATTACATGTTTCAGTAGTGAAACATTATCATTTGAAGTTGATTACGTATATTCAACAAAAATTTTATTATCAAACGAAGATGATTAATAATAAGCCAAATAATGGCTGATATATACAATAAGTGAACCTTATTGACTTAATTTGGAATTACTTACACATTTGGCTATAGGAAAGAAGACTTGACTTCATAACTCAGAGTAAAACAGCAGGTTATTAGATATTAATGACATAAAAGTTAATTTTACCGCATGATTATGACATCATGTACATTGGCTCCGCTAAACAAATTGAAATTAATTAACACTATCAATAAATTAGCTACACAACTAATCTTTTATATGACTTCAGGTAGACATTCATTCGTTGAAGCCTTGGAGGTCTTTCATTTAAAAAAGTTTCACATTCAAATAAATGCAGTAGTTTTGAATCTGGATAAACAATTATGCTGGGAAATAAACCGAAGTTATCTATTCATAAAATCTAGGCTAATGAGCCTTTCAAAATGTGATCAATGGACATTTTAAAAATAGTGTTGGGTTTAATTTTGAAAAAAAAAAAAATCAAAATGCGTAACAGACACACGTATAGTATTCTACTGTGTTTCAATTATTACAAAACTGATAATATATCACAATAATTAAAAAAAGGGAGCTTTTTTTGAGTTAAAAAAGTGACAAAAATTGATTGAAGAACACAAGATTAAAATTAACTTCCTACATTCTGAGAATCTTAGTTTTCTATTTTTTTAATGCTGATAAAAGATGCTGTTTTAATTATTGAATTATTATTCTATTTAATTATCAGTAAATTAATTTTTGTTTCCTTGGTTCTAAAAGAAACTAATTTTTATCATGAAAGGAATAAAAATTAATTCACAGGTACTTGACAAGAAATATTCACTGAAAAGTTATTTTATATGGAGGGAAGAATAGACTAACTTCAAACCTCTAAGCTAGAAAAGTGAATAAATTAAAAATTTGGTGTTACCTCAGTTAAAAAGAATGGTATATAATTTTACAGAAAAAAATTATTGCTAATGTTTGTGAATAAAGTAAGTTTATAATATTTTTTTAAAAGTTTAATCAGATTTGAGTGAATAAAAATGCAAATTCAATAAGAAAACTCACTTTTCTGAAATTAAAAAAAACCAAAAACATTTTATCTAGCTATTGAGAAATTAATTAATTAAATTTTAATTGGGAAAGCGCTTACAATTTGTTTTTTTAAAGAAAATTTCTATGATAACTTTGAAAAATTTATTTGAGCTTAATATTTATCTTTAATTGCTTTAGAAGAAATTCACAGA
>JAPMOQ010035568.1:1794878-1812844 GCA_026543055.1 Argiope trifasciata | reverse complement strand
TAAAATCTTTAGTTATATTATTTTACAATTTATTAGAATATGCAGAGAGGCTTCGAAGAAGTAACTTATGCATTGATTCGTGACTTGGCCCTGAATCCAAACATAATATTAAAAAAAAAATGTGACTCAATTTCAAAGTTTTCTCTTTATCTTCTTTTAGAAAAAAAAAACCCAACGAAAATAATCAGTTACGTTATCGATCAGTATAAACAAAACCAATAAAACTAAAGCCACAAAAAATTCAGTTATGTTTACAACCCATAAGTATAAACCAAAACGTTGCATTTTAACTTTCTATGCCATATTACATATATTGTTATAGCAGCATACATGGTATATACGGTCAATACATTTTGTTATTAGGTACTCTGGTTTAAATGTAAAGACACTAACAAAACTCGAGCCGAAGTTCAATTTTTGCCTTTATTTACAAAAAGGATTACAAAAGCAGTCAAATGTATTAATCTTTATTCCACTGATGTGAACCGAAACACTGCATTTGAAGTCTCAGTACTGAAACATAATGCAGTAGCCGAACTAACTGCGGTACCGCGTTTGAGGGATGAGATTTTGGCACTGGTTCTTCCGTAATAAAATACAGGAATTTCATTCCATTTTTTTTATCCCATCCTTCGAACGTTCGAAACTAGAAGCTTGAATGGAAGGAGTTTAATGGTGTTTTCCAACTTCGCTGCTGCACTGGATCCTATTTCGCGAATGATGAAACGGAGATATCTTTTTATGATATTCCGCTAGCAATTTCAAAGAGGAAATACATTAATGTGCTCTCATATTCGTACTACATTCGAGCTGCGAAGTTACCGTTGGGTGGGGAAACATTACATAAAGGATAGCACTTCTGGGAGGGACTGGCACTTCAATGGTTATTTAAATGATGTGTTCAAGTAAAGTATGTTTTCTCTCTCGACAACTTGAGGGGAAAATGATCAAATGTAGAGTAACGCTCTTGGTTTTATTTCTCCAACTACATAAAACGAATCTTGTAAATGGAACGTGTTTGATAAAACTGATAAAACTACACTTTATTTTTTCCCCAGGAAGGGTTTTAAGAAACGTGCGGGTAGGAGCAGATGTCGACAGATGGATTGATCAGATCTGTGCATGATTGATAGTTTGCATACTCTTTTAGCATTAGACCAACATTCTCTGTTAAATTAAGATGAGTTAGTTTCGTCATCTAATTACTTTAACAATTTAATAAAAAAAATTTGTTACATTTTTGTAGTTGTTGGGTCACAAATATTTATAACCGATGGCATAAGGATAAAACTACATTTTATTTTTCCCCCCGAAAGGTTTTTAAGAAAGGTGCGGGTAGGAGCAGATGTCGGTTAGATGGATTGATCAGATGTTTGTATAATTGATCAATCCATCTAACTGATTTAAGTTTACATGAACTTAGACCAACTTTATCAGTAAGATAAAGATTAGTTCTGCATAAAGATTAGTTTTCTTTGTCATGTAATTATCTTAATCATTTGATAAACAAAATATTTTACATTTTTGCATTTGTTGGGTCATGACTATTTATAATTCGATTGAATGAGGATAAAACCGATAAAACTACATTTTATTTTTTCCCCGGGATGATTTTTAAGAAATGTATGGGTAGGAGCATATGTCGGATGAATGATTAATCAGATCTGTGCATAATTGATAGTTTGCATGTGTTTTTCGCTTTAGGCCAACGTTCTCTGCACAATTAAGATTAATTTGTCGTCTAATTATCTTGCTATTTTATAAACATTTTTTATTTTTTAGTTGTTGGGTCATAAATATTTAGAATTTTTTGTATAAGAGCCTAAGTTCTAATCTTCGGGCTTTTTTGAATCTCTACTTATAAGCAATAATTATGAATAATTTTAAACATTTTTTTAAACGAACTTTATTGGGAGGCATATTATATACAAGAATCGATAATGAGCTTGACATCCATTTAGATTGCGATACAACAGCAAATAAGACAGAAAATTTTCTCTTAGTGTTTTATAGTGAAATTTAGTAGGGATTTTATTGACACGTGTAGATTTAGGAAAGGGAAATGTAGGCATTTTTAAAAGAATGTTGTACACATTGAGAAAATTTATCCTTTCATTCGGAGCGTGAGAACCTGCTAAATTTACAGTCTCCTAGAGCACATGTAGGATTAATTAAATAAAAAAGGAGGAATTAGATCTGGAAATAAGAGACGATTTTAAAATGAAGTAAATATGGGGTGAATTAAAATAAAAATTTGGAGATTAAATTAGATTTTAAAATGTGAGTACATATATATCATAACATAACCTGTGAAAATGTAGGGAATCATTGAGTCATGATTTCTATGGTGCCTGTTCCAAGACGATTATATAATAACACAAATAGTCATGGCTTAAGATTTAGCCTCTTACATTAAACATCAGAGCAGGAATTTAGTTTTCACTTCCTACAGATAGTTTTTTTTTTACTTTCATATGGAAAATGCATCTAATTGTTAATATAATTAACAGAGGTTTTAAATTTGCATTCGTTTTACATTTTTCAAAGTGAATTCATTAAACAGAGAAAAAAATTTATGAGATTATTTCATAAATAAGTCTTTTTTATTTCTTCGTTATGACAACTAATGAAAAATAATCGGAAATTTAAAAGAACATCCACAAGTCATTACATTTTTTACTAAGTTAATTTTAAGAATACTCGATTTATATTTATATTTTTTGTTTAGAGTGAGTTCAAATTATTTGCATTTTCATATTTATGTAGTGTGACTTGCCGTCAAATTTAAATAGATGATTTTAGAAATTATCAAATATCACAAATAATCCGAATAATAATTATAAAATTATCGGGATAGTTTGCAAAAATAATTTTCTAATTACGAGTAAAGGAAGGATACAAATACTTGAAATGCGAGATGTAATAAATATCACAAAAATGAGATTAGTCTGTAAAAATTATCTAATACTTCCAATAAAAAAGCACCTGCAAAAGTGAAGTAAAAGCTTCGTGTACAAAACTTTGCCGTATTCAGAAAAGAGTTAAATGCAAAAAAAACTGCAAAAGGGATTACTTTTAAGGCTTTAACAAAAGCCACGAAGACAAAGCATTTTATAATACAAGAATTGCTTTCTTCGCCGCAGAACAAAAGGTAGACAGATAACATTAATGAATTAATTTATAAAGACATTTATCTAAATAAGTAACAACAGAAAATGTTACTTCGCTTGTAAAGAACTTTATTCATCTTAATAAATGGATGATATGAAAAATTTGAAGAAAAGAAAAAGATGAAGGTAATTATTCTGATCCCTCACATGATTTTGAAAAAAAAAATTCAAAGATTAGAAAGGGTATTTTGTAGTTTATTTTTAGTTAGTTAATAATGTAAATGCTATTAAAACTTACTTTCTTATCAGTTAGAAATGCACAAATTAAGTTTTCTAGCGCAGCAGAATAGCAAAAAATGCTTGATCCAAGATCTCCTGATGTGGTGTTTGCATAGTTCAAAATCGTTTAATTCCTATTTAATCCAACTATCAGATACTCGAAACGAGTATATCTTTGCAGAATTTCATTAACAAATCAGCTGTTTTACCAGGCAATAATCTTCCTGACAAAATGAAATTAACAAATGCAAATTTCAGAGCCGACGCCCCTGCTCAGCACCCCTAAATTAACACATCAGTGAGTAAACATTTCCAAATTCTCACAAGGTATCGAGATCCCCCCAATCTGTTACAAATACCTGGCAGTATTAATATCGGGTAGGCATTAACAATTTCCAATGTAGACTTGGAACGTAACGGTGGCATAATGAGATATCTTGTAACTGTGGAATGGGTTATTCTTAGCGACCCAAGTATGATCTCTAAGCCCCAAGATAAAGACTGTGCCAAGGTCCCTAATTAGCACCGACTAGGTCCATCGGTTCAAGATCAAAAGACACCCGTGATGATTAGAGAAGCTAACTCTTCAAGTGAGCACTGTTTAATTAATCAGGATGCTTAGCTCGGGAATTGGGAAAGCCCAACGTTCATTTGAGTACAGTGTTCACCTAATCAGATGAACATAGGCCATGTCCTGGGATGGATGCCTTATCAGTGATCTGCTATGCAAATTAAGTTGCTTTGACGCGTATTTTGGACAGAGGGAAATTTCGTTAGACTTCACAGTCTGTGCTGTTTAATGGTACAGTAAAAGGTTGAACGTATTAAACAAAATTGGATTAGTTGTATAACAGCATAGTTTGCACTCTTTATGGAGCCATTTCCCTGGCATATGCGGATTAGTTTGTCTGTTCCAGAGCTTTTAAAATAAACACTGTTTTAGTTTTAGGCTCGGGTTTGTTATTAAATAAGTTGGACTGTCAACTTTAGGTAAGATAACCAGAAGTTAATTTTCACAAATAATCATATATACAATAAATCTTATTTAGATTTTACTTTTTTCGGAAATATTATTGTAAATTTAAGAGTTTTTTTGATAAAATTATTATTTTTATCTGAGTTAATGTTTGTATAATGAGGTATGATTAAAAAAACAAGATTTAACATAATTTTTTTTTCATAATATTATTCACAAATGAAACGTCCTATTTGAGAGTTCGTATTATGGAAAAAAGTTATAGAAAAAAAAGTAATGCGCGTATAATTGCCACAAATTTAAAATTTGATATACACTACTATGAACTATTTTCTCCTACTTCGGTACAAAATTAAATAAAAAAATTAATATAGCAAACTGGCTTCAAAAATTAATTTGAGTATTAATTTTGATTTCTTTCTGAGTAAAAGAGTTCGTTACAAACAATTTATAGAAGATATTTCTATTCTGATAACTTTAGCATAAAAATAAATACATTATTGTACTTTGCCTTTTATAGCAAGATTTATAGAGAAAAAAATTCTTAAATTGAAATAGATTTAGAAAAATAAAAGTATATAAACCTAAAAAGGGACAGTTTTTTAAGCAATACATAAACAGTATATGAATATAAAGTTCAATGATTTAAAATTTTTCAAAAATTAATCTTTTAACTTTTTAATTGGAGTATCAGTTATTTTATAATCTTTCGTAGTTGGTTGGTATGTGTATTCAAAGTAGGTGTCAGTAATAGGATACCTCCATATTTGTTGAAGTCGTTAATATTATCTACAAATTTGTTTGGGATACGAATAAATAGGTTGTAAGTAGCATAATGGTTAAAGAAAGATTGAATTGTAATCGTCCTATAAAGGAGCTAATTTTGATCAGTATTTTAAGAGGAATTAAACGAAGAAAGTATCAAAATAAATGTTGATATCAGTGTTGTATCTATTTATTATGAATCATATCTATAAAAGAGGTAAGCCAAGTTAGATTAAGTTCCTCTGTGGATACTACTGCAGGACGGGTCCAGCATTTTCGAGTCACGGTCAGATGCCCAGAAAGACACATGAACTGGGATACCACTACCTAAACGTACAGGTTATACTAACATGGGAATGTTTGCGTCACGGAGCAGACTCACATACACAGCAGATTTTAGATGATTTTTTAAAAGTTTAGTTTAGTTACATTAATGTCCCATTTTAAAACAACTCTAGGGCTATTTTGGGCCGGATCTCGCAATTTTGAACCGCGGTCACATGAGGATGACGGCACCTGAGCTGGCACCTCCTCTCCAAACTTCCACACCACACTAACGAGAAGACTTCTGGCCCCGACCAATTTAGCGTGCAACAGGCCCCCTTACACAACTGTTTTCGGTGGAGTCTGGTCTCGAAACCCTCCGGCTCCGAAGCTGAAATTTTACAACCAGGCCACCGCAGAACTAGATCTTAGTTGACAGCTGGTGTCAAACCAACATTATCAAGACGCTGAAGTGGAGACAATGTTACTACTCTGTTGCTATCTCGATACACTTAAGATATTACCTGGAGTGTAATTTTTTAGGCGAAATTTTATTTTAAAGTAAAAAAATTCAAGAAATTTCATCAAGAATCGGATGACAACAGATGTCGCGGAAACCAGACTCTTTCTTTCAGACAGCCAACTGTAATCCGTGTTTTATTCGGCAAAAGAAGAATCATCAACTTCTTAGATTTACTTCCTTTCACAACAAATGAATAAAGGAAATGGTCAGTGGGGCTCCATGCCTCTGAGCAAGAACCCATTAAAGTTAGGCACCGAGAACGGTCCAGTCAATCTTCTGAAGAGCATTTGGTCAGGCATCTGCTTCTACCTTCCCCTTCACCCCCTCCGGCATCAATTACTTTGATCATCTTTCCGTCGGACAGTTGCGTTTTACTAAATTACAAAAAGTTTTGCTGAAAGGATTCACTAAAGCAAGGAAAATTAACTTATAAAGCCTAATAGTTTAATTTAGAAGGCATGCAAAACACCCGATTTTAAATACAGTGTAAAGAACGTCTATAATGTATTGTTTAAGGCATGAACCTAAAGCATTACATTATAGAAATATACATTATAGAGAAATGTATAATCTATTTCCATTCAACTGTTAATCAGGAAGTAAGGAGTGGTACTTTTCTGTATGGCTCTATCTCAGACATTATTTCTTAAAACAAAAGGTGAAAAGAAACAGAAGTGTTATCTGCCTGGAAAATCTAAAGAAGGAGAAAAAATGTTTTATTGCATTTAACATCTACTAGAACTTTTTGTTTTATATAAAAATAGCAATGCAATAAATAGTTTCAAAAAAATTGAGGTAATTATATGTTAATATACAATGAGGGAAAATAAGCAAATTTTTAGAAGGATAAAGCTTAATTTAGAAATGCTAGGCCAGTTGAGGGTTAATTTTGTATAAGGCAAACATATTGATTGATGTGTATAGCAGTAAGAAAATATCAAAACAGATGTATATTTGGAATAAAAGAAACTACTTCACTCTAGAATGCAGGACTTATTATTTTTTTTTCAAAATGTATATATATATATGTTTTGTACGGCTGTATATAATTAAGGGAAATAATAAAAAAATTCTTAATTACTGCTTTCCGTGAAATTAACAAAAATTAAAAATCCCAAATGGCTACAAAAGGAATTAAATAATATCATTGTAATACAAATCATACTATAATAACTACGAAATAAAAATAAAACTCCATTTTAAAATATTTTTTTTCATAATACCAAAAATATTTTGATATTATTTTTAATTGTAGAATTACACATACAACAGTAATCTTGTTATTTTTTCCAAATTTCCTATTTAAATTTAATTCTAGTTCTGCTATTCAGATATACTGGTTTTTTCTACAAATGTTTATCAAAAAACATTTAAAAAAGATTTCCAAAAACACTCATTGTAGCCCTTTGGAGCAGTCGTTAGGTTTATAAATGGAAATAAAGTTGTATAGACAAATGGCCACACGATGTATTGTAGGGTTAAACCTGATCAATCTTAAAATTTAAATTTCTATGAAAGAAGTATAGAAAAAATTACTCACAATATGTATTTTATCTAATATTTAATAGTACATTATTTTAAAAGAACTAAATTTAAAAATGAATATAAATATTTAACTTGCATAACACAAAATATATTAACAAAGTGTGAGAGAGAAAATTTATGTGAAAATATTGCCAATTTACTCAGCATACTAACAATTTTTCGTAATGCAAATACTATTTTAATATTCCAGAGAAATAATTTTTCAGAATCAAAGCTGACCACTCGATAAAGGTGTCAACAATTTAATGAATAGATAGAGATAAATAAAAGCGACGATGCTTTGAAATTTTGAATCCCTTATATTCTAATATTAAAATAGAAAAAAAAAATCTTATAATCTTTTTCTCTCTAGCAGCTAATTTAAATGAGAAAAAGCAGTCAACCATACAGATGGATAAATTACAAATCTCGAGTTATTAACTCCACATTAAATAAAAACGTGGAGTCTCACTTTGATAAAACCATTTTCAAAGAAAAATAAAAAAAAGGCTTTAGTGTTTAAATAAAAATATCTGTATGAATATAAAAGAAAACCAATATCGCATTCTGACTCTTTTCAAAATTATAATTATTTTTTAGGAAGTCGAAATCCCCGTTGATAATTTCCAAAATAAATTAAAGAAATCGAAAACATTCTCAAACCACAACACACGAAATGAATGAAACAAGATATGGCTTTCACACATCAAACAGAAATTGCTCATCAGAATAAAATTAAAGAAAGCATACAAAATTTTAAGAAAATATGTAAATGTGATCAGTGAAATTTTTTAAACTAAACAATGAGGTATTGTTTTGTCAACAGGAAAACAAAATTTCTAGTTCATTTATGCTTATTCGTACGCGAAAATTCATGCGGATATTTCCCTTGACAAAATACTTTGAATATAAGAGCATGATAATGCAAAGAAAGATACAGCTCTGTTGAAAATGGAAATCAGCCGGGATATGATTTAATCAAAGACACTGAAGAATCATTAATTTTTTGGAGGGATTTTTTAAAGAATGCTGAAAAGTGTGGAATCTTAGAAAAGGATTATCCAAATTGCTATAAGAAATGTTTGTTTTTAAAGATGTTCATGGATTAAATTTATCTCATCAATTTTTCAAAATTCTGATTTAATGTAATAAGTTTTAAACAGAAATTCTCTATTTATTTTGAATTTCATTCTACTATCAGTAGTAATAGATATTTTAAAATATTGAATAATATCGCATAATATTTGCGATATATAATATTGCGCAGTATTGAACAATATTTCTACATGGAGAATTATACATAGAGAAACAGAATTGTCGTATTAAGCGATAAAACGCTTGAACAAAATGAACATCGTTTAAACAGAAGGCAGACGTTTATAGACACAATTTTACATTGCTTTTTGTACATGAAGTCGCTTTCTTGAAACAGACTAGTGAATACTTATTATTACCTTAAATTATTATTCAGAAGCATTTTATGCATTTAAAATAATACAGAAGTTGGAATTACGGTTTATATGTTGATGATCTTGAAACTAATTTCAAAAGTCTTTATGTTTAAATCTCCGTACGTGAGATTTTTACATATCCAAATTCTATTACATCTGAATATTTTCATAAAGATAAAATATTCATGTTATAATAAAATCGGAAATTGAAAAAAATCGGCAAAATTTATAATTAACGATTTTAATAAAAATGTATTAAAATAATCACTAATAAAGGGATTTTATATTACTCTTAAAATCAGGAGTTTTACATGCATTAAAAAAAGTGTATAATTTTGAAGAAAACAAAACAATCTAAAGTCTTAAGTATTTGATCATATATCCAAAGAAATTAAGAACTAATCACTGTCATGTAAAAACAGCTTCACTTCTGTTCAGTATACTATTCTTAAACACTATCTTAAATGTTTGAAATTCTGCCAGAAATCAATTCTGTTGAAATATTCGAATAAACTTTGTTAAAAATAAAACTATGATTTCTACAGATAAGCTTAGCTAATGTAACTGTAAAATTCTAAATTGTTAAAATTAAAAAATCATCTAAACAAAGCACACATATGACATATAATATATGATTAAAAATTTATTGATAGGATCGGCTATGAATTTGGGAATTTACAATTTTGAAAGTACATTTATAATTAAATGAATTATATTTAATTATAAGGTTTGTGCTCAAACAATAGAATGTTTTTGTTTTGAGAAAACTAAAAAATTTAAACTATTTTAGCTGAGGAATAAACATGCGGTTATAATCAGAAGCGTGGATAACTGCAATGAAAAGTAAATATTTACCTTACACAACGAATTAAATTTGCTAGCGACGATCATAATTTCAATTAAGAATGGGTTTAAGTAAACAAACGCTTAAACCACGACCCTCTCCATTAAGAATAAGGGTATTAGTTGCTCATTACTGTATCATCTAAAATATTTGAATCTAGTAACACCAAAGTATACATCAGCAACTGAATAAAACTGATAGACAAAAAAATGTAAAAAGGGTGAAATAAACTCAAAGAACAAAAATCCTTTGGCCTGAAAGGTGAAAATGCTAAGAGTATCTATTAGAAGATGTGAACAAGAATAAAGTTTTTTTCACCTTTTAAAAAAGTTTTTCTTCTCTCTTTTTTTAAAAGAAGTGCCCCCCCCCTTCACAAAAAAAAGAGAGAGTGGATAAAGTAGTAATACCAACAACAAAAACTTCGTTTGAAATAAACTCTTAGATAAGAAAGCATACTAAACCTAAGAAAGAAATATTTCGATAATAAATCTGGAAAGAAGTTACTCTTATCATTGAAAAAAAGAATAAAAAATTATTCTTTTAAAACATCTAAGTATTTCCCAATCAAAGTTATAGTTCTTTACAATAACGATGTATTTTAATCCAAATGTCATCAAAAGAAAATGATGTAGATAGTATTTTTTTAATTTTTATTGTTAAAATATAGGGAAAGAGCGTCATTATTTAGATAATTCTATCATTTGTCTTAATATTAGCAACAAAGTAACATTTTGTTCTAATTGAAATTGTTATTTTAGAAGAAAGATATATTTTTTAATTAGAAATTTTTGAATGACGATAAAAATGACATAAGACAATGTATAAGGAAAAGTTATTACATAGTCATTGAAATAAAGTACAATTGCACCAGTTTAACAATTTTTAATCTAATAAGCAGCTGGATAAAAGTCATGCTTAGAAATGTATGAGTGAATTAAAAGTATTTCAACTTTAATGCTAGAAATAAGTCACGGATTAGAGAAAAAAAAAACTATCAAAGCTAATAATGTAACGGCAGAAATTTGTTGGACATTAAAAAAAAATGTAGTGTAAAATCATTTTTGAGGAATTAGTAACAAGCTAACAAGAACTGAAACAGCTTAAAATCAATTTTGACAAATTAGTAATACGCCAACAATAATTGAAACAGCGTACATTTAATTTTGAAATAGTAATACGCTAACAGGAATTAACTTAAAATCATTTTTAATACAGTAATTTGAAAGGGATGCATGTTTAATAGAAATCGCGCCTTCTTTTCATCTTTGTTATAGAATAAGGACAAGTTTAATAAGCAGAATTGTGAATTTCAAAAAAAAAAAAAAAAAAACAAAAAAAAAAACACATTAACATTTTCTCAAATGTTGCCAGTGCATTCAAGCAATTTTTTGATAAAAGCAATGCAATTTCCTCCTATTACCTTCTAGCTCCTAATTTAACCACAGGAAAAACAGCAGAGACATCCGAATTTCGTTGTTGGAATATAAGAAAGGAAAAAGTCGACTTTTCAAAGAAAATTTCATCAAAATGTGCTCTGTTGATTGTAGAGTTGAGGAGGATTTTGACTATAATGATTTCAATCCACCGAAAACTGGGACTTGAAGATGAAATTTAAGGCGAAACAGAGGGACTGATTACGCTTTAAACTCTCCCAAAACTTATTTTTTCATTCTCAGATGTTGGGGGTGATTTAAATTTATCATACGCTCTCAGTTAATGATTTTGGACTTCATCTCGAGTTGAAAGGAATTCGCGGAAAGAGAAAAGAAAAATAAATAAAAAAATCTTTCGAGTTCCTTCACATTTAATCTAACTTCATCGTCGCGATTCTAATTAGAGGTAATCTTATGTTCTTCTGAGCGGGCAAGAAAAAAATATTATTTCTCTTTGTAAGCCTCAAAAGAAATTTTCCACCACTTTTCGTCCCAGTATGATTCGTCTTAATGGAGCTAATACCGATTGAGAATCTAGTTCTACAATAATTGCCGGGGGCCATAACAAAATTGAGAAAATATTTCTATACAGATCAGGCAGATATTTGATTCTTTTTACTAGAGAGATTTTCAGTTCTATATATATAATAAAAGCTTTTACTTCCGATAAATTGCGAAACTTCTGCCATAAAAATTACTTTAATCTATATAAATCTTACTTTAAATTATGCTTGCTAATTAGTTGGTATCATTAAATAAATTATTTGGTCCGAAGACAAGACAAGGTTTTTGTAAAAATTGCTATACAAATGAATATGCTATGAATGTTAAAGAACTTTTTTTCGGATAAGAAATTGTTTGAAGGAATACATGAAAATCAAGATAATTAATGCATTATTTCATAATGATGAATAATAATGTAAACACCACTTAGTGACCATTTACTTACACATCATATTGTAAAATCAACATCTACTCTATCTATATCAGATATAAAAAGTGAATAATTTCAACAACCTATCTATTTGTATTTAACCAAAGCAATCAAAAGTTTTCTTTTTAAGTTAGAAAAATCTGTTTATATCAAGTTTTATTATGTTCAGAAATATAAATAAACATTTGAATTTAAAAAAGTAACAAAGTACATAAATGGTTTCTACAATGAAAAGCAAAGAAGAGATAGAATCTCAAAGTTATTTGAGAAAAAGGTACAGTTTTGAAAGACTTTTACAGATATTCGCCCATTTTTATGTTATACACAGTAGAAAGTTTCCATTCAGCCACCCTAACACTGGTGTAAAAAATTTTTGAAAACGTACATATTCGTTTTAGCAATTTTCTAAATGACGCCAGCTATGGAAGAAATGGGATTCGAAACCACGATCCATTCTTGATTTTTAATCAAGAAATTTAATGAATTTAATCAGATTGATAAAGCTAAATTAGAGTTTGAATTTTAATAGCTGATAATAATATGATGTTTTGTTAGATACTAATATTAATGTTCTGATTTGAAATAATTCTCCTGAATCCGAGGAAAATTAGGTAGATGGTTTGGATTAAGTAAGTTAGATACTTGTAGTCTTTTAGCTAAACAAATGAACACTCAAACAGTCAAAACATTACAGAACTCAAAAGTTTGAAAGATTTTTCTCTTTCCAGAGTTTGAAATTTATTGCTCGCAGCTATGCGTAACGAAATAACTTTTCTAACAATTCCACGCTAATGTCATTCTCGGGAAGTAATATTGCTTTCACTAGTACCTTCTTAATCACATAAACCCTTCCAGTTTTCCCATTCAGGTATTTAGCCGCGCGAAGCATTGAATCGTCTTCTCCCTGTGAAAGAGTATTTCTGTCTACGGTGTCGAATGCTCGCAGAATGGGCATTTAATATCCGCATTCTGTAAGCAATCCTCAAGCTCTATACAGTCGTAATTAAAACCGCGAAATGTCACATCAGGAGCTTTAGTATGTGATAGCAACAAGGGATATAGAGGTATGGGCGATGTATGCGGACTATTAAACAGGGCGATCATGATGTGAAACTCGCAACCGGATTTAGAATGGAGAAGGATTCTAGTAATGCGATTACTGCCGTCCCGCTTACCATTCTACAGAGGTTGCCTAGATACGCCCCTGAAACGCTACGTCCCTTCGCAGCATTTTCAAATTCCTTCTCATAGCTCTCTGTGTGCTGAGCTTTAAAAAGCCAGAGGAGGTAATTTGATCGACATAATGTGAGCATTGTTTTTCGTTTGGAATTGGAAAATCCAATGCTTTAGTCATTAATTAAGATGTTACTCATTAGTTGATTATTAACTCGAAACATACCCTTCCACGTCATTTTGTGAAATTTTGATTGCTTTAGGAAAGCAGAAATCTTAGTTATCGAAATCTCAATGTGTAATTTGAAGCAATGTGAGCAATGTTTTTCGCATGAAAGGAAAATTAAATGACTTTATCACTAATTAAGAACTTCCTCATTAGCTGCTTGCTTATTAACTCCGGAGATCTAGATTGTTTACGGATGTCAGAATTTAATGTATCAATGACAATTTATATTTTCTCTGATTCTGAAAAATTAAGTATTCTATATGAATGGGACTTTTATTTGGAATGGAAAGATTTTATATTTTTGAATTCTGTCTTTGAGATGATTAAGGACAATAAAGTGATATTTGTTACAATATTACAACTAACACCAAGAAATCTTTATTCACTATTCTGTCGGAAAACAGCTTATCTTCTGAGAAAATACACAGCAGAATGTCGGAAAAATTTTGATCCTTTTAAATAATCATAGGAAGTTATTTTGAAGGTAAAATCAAAGGACACTTTTAATTGGTTGCTTCGAATTTATTGGCAAGAGAGTTATCTATTCGTCTAGTCGTCTTTCGTCTATTCTGTTCAAAGAATTAAAAAACTGGGAATATTTAGAGCAGAAATTCAGTCATTGAATTGCTTCATTTCTATGTTTTGCTAATTTGATGATTTGAAATAGAATTTTAATAAAAGAAAGGAACACAAGATCAATTTGTTATAAGGAATTTCTGTTATGGAGTTGTAAATGTCTATTAAATGAACGAACGACTTATTACTTTAACCTTTTAATAACGGGCTGAATGAAATAACTCCTACAAATGTGCACATTTATGGATGCGTTAAATGTTTTCTTTTTCTATTGCCAAAAGGCTTTATTTTTATTTTCCTAAATGAACATTATATATAAGATCACATAATATGGCGAAATTATAGAAGATAGTAAAAGTGTTTACTCGCCATTAACCCCTTAACATATATATTTATTTTGCTTTATATTTAAATAACAGGTCCAATTTGAAAAAAAATGAACCTTAATTCAATTCATTAAACTACTTCCAGCTCGAGTTATTGTTTTCCAGCAAAAAAGAAAAACTTATTTGAAATACATTGTTTAAAATTATTCATTTATTCTATGTTAATTAATTAATTGATCGATTATTTGCATCCAGATAAATGAATTTAAATCCTTCATTCCTTATTCATCTTATGAGCACTTCATTAATTATTCATTTTCTTCTTATCTAAAACACGTTACTATCTGGGTCCCATAAAAGGCATATAAAAGTGGATTGTTCCATTGACGGCAAATGGCAATTAGAAATAAAAGAATATATGAAATATTTTATTTTTTCCAGGTAATTACTAGAATACTTTCATACTATTATAACTTAATTATACATGCCAATATGAAATTTCCACCGTTTATGAATGAATGAAACATGCTATTATATGTATGGAAAGGATAAAAAACTTTTTAGCAAAACTTTTTAAAATTTAATCTTCATTAAAAAAAGTAGCCATTTCTCTTTATTTCTGTCAAAAAATGTCTAAAAATAAGCAGTTTCTGCAGTTTATTAAATTCATGAATAAATAGCATTGAATGAAAATATTTAGTTGTATTCTGTTTTTAATCCATGACTCACCCAACAACAGATGATGTAAGTGTGTTCTTCTAGAATCACATGTTACCACGTTTAAATTAAAAATTGTCGCAGCTAAATTCTATCTGGTGTTTCAGTGATACTGTAGAGTCTCCTATCTCAATTTAGTAATCACTCAGATTCATGAATAAATAGCATTGGATGTATTGTTTGCATTTTGCTTTCAAACTGTAATTCATCCGTCAACATATGATGGAAATGCGCACTTTTTAATCACATATTATCACATTTCAAATAAAAGCTGTCCCAGTTAAAGTCTTTACCTGGTGTTTCAATTACATTATTAAATTATCCTTACCCAATTCAATAAACATGTGGATTCATGAATTAATAGCATTGAATGCGTAGGTTGTATTTTATCTTCAAACCATGGTTCACCCGCCAACGGATGATGGAAGTGTATATAATAAGTGTGTATTTATAATTACATATTATCACATTTAAAATAACTATTCCAACAAAAGTCTGCATCTGGTGTTTTAAATACACTGTTAAATTCCCCTTCCCCGATTCAGTGATCATTTGCATCCATGAATAAATAGCATTGAATGCATTGGTTATATTTTGTCTTCAAATCACGATTCATCCATCAACAGATGATGGAAGTGTGTACTTTTATAATCACACATTAACACATTTCAAATGAAAACTGTCTGGCTAAACTGTTTCAATTACACTATTAAATTCCCCTTACCCAATTCAGTAATAATTTGGATTCATGAATAAATAGCATTGAATGTATTGGTTGCATTTTGTCTTCAAACCACGATTCACCTATCAACTGATGATGGAAGTGTGTACTTTTATAATCACATATTACCACATTTCAAATAAAAACTTTCCCAGCTAAAGTCTTTATCTTTTGTTTCAATTACATCGTTGATTCCCCCTTCCCCAATTCAGTAATCATTTGGAAAATAACAATCCGGCTCATTTCGTCCCTATGACAAATGATGAAACAATTCTTTATTCGAAATAGAAAGCTTCCATCTGGGCAAGTCTCTGGTCTGGCGCTGGGCAACCGAACGCGTGATTAATTGATGAGAAAGGCTTCGCACTACCTGCAAACGAAGCGTAATGGTTCCCTAGATAGTTAGGTTTCCGGATTTGCGATGACTTGGTTTTCGTTGGAGAAAAAAAAAGTGCAAAACGTTTAGCTTCCACCATTCGTAACTAGGGTTTGCTTTCACTTTTATTTCCTCTTTCTTCTTTTTGAAAAGCCCATGGTACAAAGCGTACGTCTGGGTCTTCACTTTAATTGGTTGTTAGGCATTTTTCCAAAGAAGCTTTCACTCGTTTATTGATTTCTTAATCAGAGGTGGCGGTATTTTTGGATGCCCGCCTAATTTTACGATTGCGAGCAGAAACTTTGAAAAATTCAGGTATACAAACGAAAATAATGAGCCGAAAAAAGTTCGACCTCTGATTTAATTTGTGTTGGAAGTGAGATGGATGAATAATTTCAGATAGTGCGTAGAAAATCACGAAAACTTATCGATTTTAATTCTTCACAGCACATGCAGCGATTTATGTTGTCTTAACGACCATTTCTGATTCTGTTTCAACTGATTTTGATTAATATAATTTGTAATTAAAATTATAAATAATCACATTGAAAAAAATTGGTGATTGAAATTGAAGATATAAATATTACCTAAAATATAAGTTTCAAATTAATTTTTAAATTAATTTCTGTAATTCTTAGATCTTTAATATAGATTTCTACAACTTTCGTTTTTTAAAAAAACGAAAATGTAGAGTGTATCTAATTTTACGCTCCAATTTAAACATTAATTTAAGATTTCATTAACGATTTTAATATTTCAAGTATTAGTACCTAAAATGATAAAAATAATGATACCAAAAGGGATATCTTAATTAAATCACAGGAGATAATTTTGGAAATCATGTAAGTAAGAAAAAAACTGTGTTTGCACTTATTAAATACTGTTAATCAATATAAGTAACTAGATCATTTTAATAAATTCCCTGGCTTTCATTACATATTTCCACATATTTAATATGAAAATAGCTATAAGTAATTTATTTTTAGAACAGTTATATGTAAATAATTTTCTGAGTAATTTATTCTTGTAAGAAAATATTGAAATAGAACTCAATTAGGTTTTGTTTTTAAGATCCCCAAATTTAATATATTTGAAAGTTTTTTTTTTTCAGTGAAATTTTATTTATTAAGAGTAACTTTCTTTAACTTCACTTTTGGAAAAATGAAAACCCTTTCTACTTTGGAATTCATTAATATTAATTACAGTGATTGGGAATAAATATTTAAAACGGTATGAAATAATAAATTTTAAAGGAATATTTACATACCGTTTCAAGAAGTACAAATATATATATCAAAAAAATCGTAGCCAACGACAGAGAACGCACTTTGAATTTTAAATTTCACTTTATTCCATCACAGGAGGCATAGTATATGAACAAGCAGAAGCAACGAAACACATCAAACAGAGCGACACAAGAGAAATTAAGAAAAACTAATTTTATCCCCGTGATTATATACTTTGAGATTTTGATAGGGATTTCTTCACACGTGTCGATCCAAGCAAAGGAATTATATGGATATTTTAGAAGAATTTGTTTAGACCGTTAATTTTTTTATCCCTTCACTTGGAGAGTGTGAACAGCTTAAAGCATTCTTATAAAGCTTCTGTTGAATAAATCGAATAGTAAAAGTGGAATGGGATCAGGAAATAAGAGACCATTTTAGAATGAAGCTAATACGGGCTAAATTAAGCTAAAAATTTAGGAAATTAGCTATGTTTAAATTAGATTTTAAAACATCATT
>JAPMOQ010035568.1:1717154-1794478 GCA_026543055.1 Argiope trifasciata | reverse complement strand
CATGTCCTTATCACGCCCAAAGTGAATAGAAACATTTTACAGTGAAAAGTGAATGTACGAATTCAATTAAAAACTGAAATTAAAGTACATCAACTGTATTTACTAAATTTAAAAATATCAGAAAAGATCTTACATTGCAAACCAAATGGAAAATTTTATAAATACGAGTGAACCACTCATTTCCCCTATATATATTTTCAAAGGAAGATCTTAAATCTTAATTTTAAATTTACATTAATTAACGAGAAATTCTTAGACTGAAAATTAATCAGTGAACTTTTAACCTATTGTTAAAAGAGAAAAATGTTACATTCCCTTTTGTAAGGATCACACATTTTCCGTCTTATGTTTACAGAAGAAGGACTCGAGTCTTAATTTTAAATATATATTAATTTACGTGAAAAATACATACTAATTTACGTGAAATGTTTAGATCGAATATTACTCAATCAGTGAACTTTGAACCTGTTGTTAAAAGAGAGAAATGCGATCAAATAACTACAAAAGATTGTGTTTATAGAATCAATTCAATATTGAACCAGTTTCTATAATGAAAGGAGCTATGCCTTTTGCTTTCCTAGAAAATGTGCAATGATTTATTGGTTCATTAAGTTTTCCAGTTTTATTGAATCGGTGCTGAAGGAATTAATGTGAGTTTAAATTCATTAGCAAAGAATTTGTGAATCGTTAATTTAACATTAGTACTACACATTTGAATTGGGATCGTAAATTTTTCATTACTTTAACAAAGTCCCTTTGCGTTAGATTTGTTAACATTTTGGAACTGCAGTAAAAATTAAATCATACAAATCGCATCAAATATACCTGGAGATATTTTTAAATATTAACAAAGGTTCACGAAGAAAGCAAATATTTGTCGCCAAAGAATCTCTTTGGTAAAGTCCGGAACTCTTTCGTGAATAAAATGGGATTTGAATGGAATGCGACTTTTCAATAGAAAATTTCCGTGTCATCTCAGATTTACCAAAGGTTGGTGTATTTATCACTTATTCAAATGCCGCGTTTTAATACTGATTATTTTCGTAAGCGATCTTGGGAATGATCTCTTCCAGATAAAAGTTTTAAGTCAATAATAGAGCAAGATAGGCCTGCAATGATAGATAATGATTAAATTTCAATAAATCCAGGGTTTAAATCCAAATTCTTTCTTAAAAGTTTTCTGGGAAAGGGTTGATAAATGTAATTAATCTGCAAGAATAACGGATGAATTCGATATTATTAATTTCTCAAAATTAATCACCTTTTTGAAACTGTTTTGTTAAAGTTCGTGGTTATGAATGCACTCTGATGACTAGGACAATATCGAGCCACTATCATACTCTTTAAATTTTTAACCCTATAAAAACGGAAACGTTTGACTCACGAAGGCAGATTAAACATGTATCAAGAAAAATTACACTGGTATTAGGCCTTTATTATAATATCTTTTGATTTTGGAGAAAAGCCTGTTCTACAACGCCACTGTGGCTCTTGTACACATGATTAAATGAATAACGGAATAATGCAAGCACTCATGATGAACAAAATATAGTATTCTAAGCCCAACAAATGTATTGAACAGGAAACTGATTGGAAATCAAAAGTAAAATAAAATAACTGGTTGGTAAGTAACTGGGAGTTTATTAAACAGAAAAATGAAACTTCGGCAAAAATAAAAAATGATCATAAATGCACCAAGAAAAAACAGAGAGTAAACAGAAAACTGTATTAAACAGAGTGGATGGATATACTGTTGTTTGAGTAGATAACTGGTGCTTAAAACTTTCGGCAAAGTTTAAATTTCTCTCAATGCAATCACGTGGGAAAAATAAAAAAGATTATAAGGAAATTCAAAAATTAAGTTTGATACTCATTGAAATTAACTATGAATCAGGCGCAGATGGGATTTATCATATATATACATTGCATCGAATACTTGAAAAATGAGTAAAAGTGTAGACATACTTCTTAGATCTAAATTTTTCATTTTTTTTTACCCTCGGAAAAAGAAATCATTGATTCTTGTTTATATTTAAGAACGCTGACATTTCTAAGAATATGCCTAATGTTTGAATTTTTAAAGCCCAGCCCATCTAGAAAAAAACCCTTTTAATTATTAAGATTTCATGCCTTTTAAGCATGAAATTCGAGCAGATAATAGTGGACAAATGGCCGTGTCTTGAATTCGTGAATCAGTTTCAGCAAAAAAAATCCTTTAGTTCTGGGACCAAATACCTTTTTGTGGTTCAAAGTACAAATTTGGATTGGTTGATCTGTTTTAGTTATAAAAATGTCCCGTTTTAAAGCAACAATAGGGCTATTTTAGGACAGATCCCATAATTTTGAACCGCGGTTAGGTGCCAATTTGTAAAAGCTGCAAAGGATCATGTGACATTCTTTTTATTTGACCATGATACAAAAGGATTAGATCTCATAATAGCTCTCATATATCTTCAAAAGAAAACAAATTTAATTAAACCAAAAGAAATCACCACTCAAACGATATCTATTCTAGATCTTTCACAAAAGAAGATGAAGGCAATTGACATTCATATAAATTTATAAAATAGAATAGCTCATTACGATGGCATTAATACAGATTTTTTAAAACTTATTGATACATGAAGTTAAGAATGAAAACTCAGAGGTTACAAAATATGAGACAAAATGAAGGTTCGGATAAATTTTAAGAAAGCAACTTAATTCAAACAATATCCACCGAAATTGTCAAATAAATGTTTTTAGTAAAAGACTACTAAAAGAAATTTGATTCACGTTTTTTTATAAGCATTATATTTCCTATCATATATACACAGTTGGGGGAACAAAATCTTTTTTCTGTTAAAATTAGTTATAGAAGTTAAAAAGCTGTATGTTTGATTATCATACAATGAGGATCCAAGACATTTATGTAGAACCGATTGTTTATTATCCAAACAAGAGTCTTCCTCTAAACAATAGAATGGCTGGTTCTTTTCAGAATAAAATCTATCAAAGCTCTCAGCTAATGAAAATAATACCTTTTTTTATATGTGCCTCCATAGAACCAGCAACAATTTTTTTTAATACCACCATCAAGCACTGGAAAATGACGATTAAACACTAACTGAGCAGTGTTCTTCTATCTGTATACTCCACAAAAACCGTATTCCACGCCACAGATAAACACAGGAAAAAAGGGGAGGAATAAATTAATCCCTGTGGGATCACATGTCGTCCAATTTTTCCGGTTGCTCCCGAAACAAAAGCGGGTTCGCGCGTGCGTATCGGCCGTCGGAAAAAAAAACAAGACAAGCGAATTTGAGATTCTGGAGAATAGAGGTGAGGGTCGTTTGTAATGCGAGCCGCGATGCGTCAGTCGCGTCACCTGTATTGAAAGGTTGTTAGTCCCGTATTTCCTCCCCACTTTTCTCTCCTCCTGCTCCAAACCAAGCTTTGGTTACATCAGTCCAACGTCGCTCTTTTCTCGTTAGGCTCCAAAGATCGCAAAACGTGCCAAAGTTTTAGATTTTCTCGTGATTTTGCTCTCTATAAAGTAACATTGTAACCTCGCTAACTGTGAACGTTTTTACAAGGAGGGTGGAAGGGAAAAAATAAAGGGTAAAAAAATCTCTCTCCTTTAGAAATTCTTTGCAGCTTGTGGCTGACTGGACGGCGTTTTCATCAAGTTCGGGTCTGTCTCAGTTTTTTTTTCCCTCGGTGAACTTTTTTTTGTATTTTTTGTGTTTTGTTTCCTGTTTCTTGTGTTTTTCTATCCGCCCCGTTTTCTTCCCACTCCCTTTAATACGCTTGTTGTTCTTTGGCTCAGGCGAATTGCATTAAAGACACCGGCGAAATTTTTCTTCGGGGCTTTTTTCGTGGCTAGTTTGTCCTTTCGGGAAAAACGAGATTCCTTTCTTGTTTTCGTTTCCTTCTCGGTTTTCGTGAATCGTTAATTATTCCTCACTCGAAACTGCATGTACCTAGTAAAGTTTTTTTGTGTATGTTTTTTTCTTTCTTGAATGCATTCCACTCTTCCGAAATGAAACTCTCCTAAATAAGATGGAATGCGCTTGGAATATTAAAGAGGTATTAAAAAACTTTTTAAATAAATCTCTTATAAAGCAATAGTCATTTTATATCTAATTTTTAATGTAACCGTTAGGGTTTGTAACTTTAAAAAAATCGATTAAAAATATTTTAGCCTCCTAAAATAGGGGACGTTTCTCCTCTATTTAAAAAAAAGAAATATAGAATAAGTGTAGCTTTAAAAAGCCAAAAACTCATAAATAAACGTTTAAGAATACAATTAACAGGAACCTCTGTTATAAAATGATGAAGTTTTTTACCTTTTTCTCAAAACAAATGTTTTCAAATTTCGGTCAGCATATTAAAATGCATTCGTATGAAAATTTTATACTATAATATTGACAAAAATTATGTATTTGTTAAATAGATTGTTGTTTATAACACGAACCAACAATCTTCCTCTTGACAGATTTCGTGAACAATTATACATACTTCAATAAACTTAGTGTTTTCACTACATGCCAAATTTCATTCACTCATTCTCTTTTAATTTTTAATTACTGAGCTTTCATGTACTGAGATATTTAGGAAAACACTGTACTTATGCCTTTTTTAAAAATTCACGATAAAAGAGAAAATTAACCTAAATTTGGAGATAAAATTTTTTGAATATTATAATACTTTTTTTTTCATTGTATGCTTAAAATACAAAAAACTTAAAATCAGTAATGAATGACTTAGATTGGCGAAGATGTAGTCCTTTAATATCTTTATTATAAAGGATAAAATAAAATATGACCTGTACAGGGCAAAAGCCTGTCTTATTATAGGATGTAAGCTATTATACACCCCCTAAAAATAATATAAGTATTATCCTTAGAAGTTTAGTTTCAATTTTACGTTAAATAAACTGCCACTCATAATCCTTAGAATGAATTTTAAAGGTCAAAGATTTAAATTTTTGGCACTTTATCATACTCTTACAGAAAATTCTAATAACAGTATGAAAATAAAATTAGCTTAACATTTAAAAGGTTTCATGTTAAATGAATGTTTAAATCCGGATAATATACTTTTATGGATACTTCTTAATCAAGCAATTAAGAACCACGGACGAAGAAAAGCTCTTATATCATCAATTTTAATTGATCAAATAACTTTATTGATAATCGAGACAGTAAACAATATTCAACTTTAGTGAATCATAAATCAGATATTCGATTTTCATTAAACAGAAACTGATACTGCAGGGGCAATTAACTCCAATTAGTTAACGATAATTTCTACGAAAATAAAGATATCTAAGTAATTTCACTGAATAATTTACACTATAATAGGAATCAACAGATTTAAATTGAAACCAAAATCTTTTGTAAGATTTAATAAGCTTAATAAGAATATGCATAAGCTTAATACGAGCCAAGATAGTTGATCCGTATTAATTGCTTAATAATGGGAATTAATAACATCAATTACAGGGATTTTAATTAAAAATTTATTCGGATTGTTTAAGATGAGACTAATAAAGAGGATTATACCATCCACTAAACTTAATTTTCAATATTAAATGAGGGGAATTAACAAAAAATTTAAGCAAATTAGTTAAAAAATGTCAAACAGAAGCTCTTTTATAAAGTATTACATTTCGAGTTGTATGAATAATTGATAATATAAATTCAAGGAAAACATCAGAATTTTAGTAATTTTAACAAATTTTAAGGAAAACTTGAGAAATTAGTAACTACTGAAAATTGCAAGGATGATTTTAGAAAATAAGCAATTATTCAAGGAAAACGGGTTTAGTTTAGTTATGTTAATACCCCGTTTTAAAGCATCATTAGTTCGATTTTGGGACTGACATCGTAATTTTGAATAACGGCCATATAATGAGGACGACATCTGAGCTGGCATCCCCCCCTTTCCACACTACACCAACGAGAGGATGTTTGACCCGGACGAATTTAATGTGCACAAGACCCGCTTACAAGACGGTTCTTCTGTCTAATCGGGACTCGAGCCAGAAACCCTCTAGTTCTGTAGCCGAGACCTCACCACCAGGCCACTGATACCATCTAGGAAAACTTGGGAGATAAATGATTCTTGCAATTTTTGGGGGGTAATTTCGGAGTGTGTGAAATACTTTCCATTAATTTAAATGCTTTATTTTTAATTCTTGAAGAGTAAAATTCACATAGAGAAAAATTAACTATTTTCTTTGTAAACTAAGGCTAATTATCTACTTTTATTTGAAATTCATCAAAGGAAATACGATATAAAATAATGAATAAAGAATTTAATGAAAAGTTAATTTAAAATAAAGAACCATCAAAAATGACCAACACTGCTCCTTAAACCTTTCACATATAATGAAGTGACTAATACATACATCGAATTACTGAATTTTTTATTTTATATCTACTATTATGTGAAAGTGTTAAATAATTTAAAATGCTAAGATCTCAAATGTCTTTTATATTATTACAGAAATTAAAAAAAAAAAAACCACACAATAAATGTCTGAAATAGATCTGTTAACCCTTTAATAAGGCCATTTTTTTCTAGTCATGATCTATTAAAAAAATTTCAGGACTGAGAAGAAAAAAAAAAGAGATACATTTAGACTATTAGATTTTATTATTATTATTGATTGAGTTAGTTAATAACTAAGTAATAAACCAAGACACACCATTTTCTGATATTCAGATAAGACCAAGAAGTATCCAAGTTTCTGTTTTACTGAAAAATTTGTCAGTACACATTTCAACCAAAGTAATTTCACAAAATAATTGACGAATTTGGTGGGAAGCATACATCCCATGGTCTTGGAAAGGGTTAACTTATTGGGAAGTTGAGTAAATTCGTAGAGTCAAAAAGTTAATTATGCTTTGATGCATCTTTCTACTGGTACTTTAAAATTTAAATAACATTTAAAAATCTCCTTTTCTTATTGATTAAATGTTTTTTTTCATTTCTTTAAACGATTATTAAAAATAGTATTTTATTCATTTATTACCAAATATTTTTTGCAGTTGATAACAAAGAGGAAAAACTGTGATTTAGTTATATATCAGCAAGAAACTGAACTTATTTTATGCTAACTAAAGCTACTCAGAAGTTCCTAAGGCGATGCTGAAAAGAAGTAACGAGACATATCAAAAATGCTGAACGCATCACAAGAAAATTGCTAAGCTACAAAGAAGTCATTAAGCTGAGCTGAGCATGCATAAAAGAAGCAATTATCCAGAATGGATTATCTACAAATGAATTCATTTACTAGACAGAACTTGGCAAATTTTAGCTACACAAAATTAATGAATTGACAGTTCTTTTTACGAGCAATTAAAAAAGAATGCAATTTTCGTTTGAACCATCAAAATAAACCAATTAATTTGATTTGATTTTTAGTTAGATTGATGTGACATTTTAACTTAATTTGGCTATTGTTTTTTGCCAGACTCTTTTAATGGAACCAAGTACAAATAATGAAGATGACATGTGAGTTCTTAGTTCTGTCTCAAAACTTCCTTAACTTTCCTACCATATCAAATTACATGATTAGAGAAGTAAATGATCGTCCGAAATAAAAAAAAAGTATCAGATAAGAAGGAAGATTTTAAATGTGTTTCCTTCTATCAAAGTTTTATCTATTTGATGCATTGTTACAATTTTTAACAGCAATGATGCGTTTGCTAATAGGTCAGTAATTTTATTAATACATATAAATAGTGAATTACTATTTATATGAAACGTTATAATTGTATACTACAATTCGAATCTCCAATAATATAACATAATTGATTGAAACAAGAGTGCTCTATATAGTATGGAGGTGCAAAAACAAAGGGTCTCAAATTTGAAAAGAAAACCTCTTTATGCTTTTTTTTAATCTTGTCTTCTTTCAGGTTTACAAAGATATAACTTTATAATCGATTTTTAAATAATATACTCATGCAACAGAATTTGAAAATTTGTTCAGCTTTAATACTTTGCGAGAAATCACAACTTCTTTTCATTTTCCGAAATTAATTATTAACGAATCTTTTAATTTTTAGTTAAACTTTGATTCCACAAAAGTGGCGCCCTCTAGTAGTGAGTTTGAGAAAAAAATATTAATAAAATTGTATTATACTAATCATAACGATTTTTTTTGACAAGAATGGGGTTTTAAGAGTTCTTTCTATCCCTCAAAAAATTTATGAGTAAATACAATTCAAGAGTCTTTAATTTAAATCACTGTTTAACAAAAAGAACTCAAAATGGTATGAATAACTGAAATATAATCAGGATTATTTAAAATCAGGAGACAAGCAGAAAGCAATTCAATAACGATTAACTAACTATCCGATGTTTAAAAATAAGTAAATGTCATTTTGAAACTTTTCTTACAGGCACTTTTAGAATAACAAACGCATCGGTTTTTCCAAGAACTCTTGCTCTTTCTGTTAAAAACGTGCACAAGAATCAATTTGCTATAACTTACTGATGCGTTTTCTGACCCGTGTTTACATTTTGGTTAAATTGCAATTTCTATTGAATCCATTTTTTATTTCCAGGGAGAGAATAATGATAAAAGTATTAAAGAATTGAAATTCGGACCGATATTGAAGAAGACTTATCCCTGGAATTGTTTGCAGCATTTTATAAATTGCCGGAAACAAAATAATGCTTCAATAGACAGAAGATTGCGATAGCTCCGTAAAAGAATTTTAAAATTCAACAAAAATAGGGACTAAGAGTTTGAGAGTAAAATGGTTTCTTTTGTTACAAGTGGTAAATGACACAAAAATATTTAATTGTCTAGCAAACTTTACGAAAGAACAAAAGGCTTTTATTTGTGATGAATCTAAGTGGTTTAAATTTCTCTTTTCAGATTCCAAAGACTTTTAGAAAGACTGTTTAAAAAGTGAAAAAAAAAAATGAATTCATTAGAAGTTACTGTGAAAAATATCAGAAATTTTCTTCTTATTTTTATAAAATTTTAGCAGAATTTCTATTCATCACAGTACACTGTAAAACTGTCAGCAGTGAAATATTAATATTTAATTGGAACTGCTGTAAAATAATACTTGATTCCCTTCTTTTTTTTTCCTACTCACTGCCTTTCATATTGGAATTATACAGATAACCAAGAAGTTGTAAACATATTTTTACAAAACTCATTCTTTCGTAAACAAAACTATTTTCAATTTACTTATAAAGTAGAATTAAATGGGTTTATTTTTGCTGAATATTAAGTCAACATTTCTTTAAAGGAAATAAGCAGCGATTTTAATTAAAGTGCATCTGTTCCTATTTTTACAGAGATCGTTCTGGTTGATATATTTTGTTGAAATTTGATGTATAGGTTATTTGGACCTTGGAGGAAGAAATTTACAATACAAATTAATAAATAAAATTTCTATTATGAGGTGAAAAGGCGGCACATAAACAATGACAAAATTCACAAAACTTTATTCAATCACATTATTTGTTCAATGTGCATTCCATTAGTGTCAATAACGGGCTCAAAGCGTATTCTAGCTTAACAAAAGCGTGAAGTGTCTCTAAGGAAATAGCAGACACAAGGTATGTTATTCTTGTTTCCAATGCAGGCAGAGTTGCTATATTTCCTCCATAGATGTGATTATTCAGGAATTCCACAAAAAGAAACCACATAGATTCAAATCTAAAGAAAGAGGAAGCCCGACAGTCAAGTAATAGCTCGAAATCATACGATTACAGACCAAATGTTTAAGAAATAGTTCCATCATCTGTTGAATAATATGGTGGGCTGCATCATCTTACATGAAGGCAGGAGTCTTTAAGAAGTCCCGGTTTTGAAAGACAAGAATGATTTGATGCCTTAGAAGTTCATAATAGTCTACACCTTTGAGACCTTAAAACAACGTCTAACTTGAAGATTTACTTTCGTAACTTAGACAAACCTCTTGATAACTCCCAAGCATTTACCGAAGAACATTGGACATATAATGCTTTTTACAATAGCAATAGCGACTTCTTCAGTACTTTCATTTGAAATCCCTTTTGTCCTGTTCCTGGCAGCACACTTAACTCACCAGTTTTTTGAAATTTAGCATTCAACTATTTAAATCAATATTTTAATTTAGGACCATTTAACAACCTTTCAAGCTCCGATATTCTTGCAGCATAGTTAAATCACTTCAGACCAAATCAAGCAACTTGACCGGTAATGTATGATAACTTTTTTCTGTTGTTGTTGTGACTTATGGCATTGCACAAGCCCACTGACAGTTATCTGTCAACAATTTAAGCCAAGTGAGCTTCATTTATTTTTTCAGTAGTGCCAACTAGGACCAAGAGTACGACTTAGCTCCTTCTTGTGTCACATTCGCTTGCACAGCCCTTTTTTACAGCGAGGCTTATTCACACATCTCACAGATAAAACATAGAAGAAGGACAACCATGCCCGAATCGGGACGCCCAGATCACGGGGAAGACGCACTACCCCTCTGCCAGGACGCCGATTCACTTTTCTCTAAAGGAATGATGCAGAATAATTTAAGTGTTTCTAATCATCATTACAAACTTTTTACGTTACAAGATGAACGCGATCTTGTGGTCAAATTTTAAATTATTATTATATTTTTCTTGCAGTCTTTTTCCCTCCATAGTCCATAAAGCATAAGTCAAGTTTCAATGAAGTATATCAACCAGAACTAGATATACATATGTCTGAGTAAGGTCACTTTAATTATAACCATCCAATATTTTAAAAATGATTCAGAAGTTTAATATAAACAGAAAACTGATATTGAAATGTTTAGTTTTTTTAGTTATGATCAGATAAGAGACACTTAAATGGCTTTAACAGAATAAATCTTTCCGTCAATTTATATTGTATGTATTCTTTATTCATTTTTGAAATATTTGGAAAAAAATTTCACTTTCAATCTCAAAGCTTCCTGAAACTCTGCTCAACTTCAATCAAAGAATGTAGATTGCAGTAATATTTACAACACACTGCTGAATTTAGATTGAAGTTCATGTAAATAGAATGCCAAATTTTTTACGAAAAAGTATTTATAATGGAATTCTATCGAGATTTGAAAAATTGCAAATATATAGATGTAAAACTCAAACTTTCATCAACGAAAATATTTTCAATTTATCTGAAAAGTAGAATCCATTATGTTCATTCCTGTGGAATGTAAAATCAATATTTTTATAATGGAAAAGTTGTGAAAAATAAGTCAAAGTTCTTGAGGTGACTTTATCCTTCATACTCGGGCTTTCAAAAATCCTTATAACTTCTACCTCTTTTAAATCAGGAAAACCCACGTCAACTTTTCGAATTTATAGTTTCAGCTGTTTTAACTCTGAAACTGTCACACTACTCCATGATAAATGTGTCTACATAACTGTTTTCTTTTGGAGTGTTTTCATCGTTTTCGGAAAGCTATTGGTAACACTGTTGTGTAGCGACAATCCATCCGTTATGTTTGCAGTTATTTTTCCATCGGGATGTCAACATTTTTACAGCTTCTCTCTTTCAACTAAAATACAGTTTCAATTGTAATAGAGACACTGCGATAAAGATCATTTTTTATACTTTACGATTCGACGGAACTAAACTGGAAGACAGAACAGGAAATACATTTCCAGATCTGTCGGAAGGACAAAACATTCATGTCCTTCAGGGATTGAGTCGACGAGGGAAATTAAATCAATTGAATCAGCGCATTTTACTCGCAGCTGAAATTTATACGAATACGAGCGTTCAAGATAGAAATATAAAACGAGTTAAGGATGAAATGTCACAAAATGATAGATGATTTCATAATGATAAAAATGGTTTGAAACAGAAAGTAGTTTCGAACGTTAATAGCAAACCTTTAAAGTATTATCTATATATATACACACACACACACAGAGAGAGAGAGAGAGAGAGAGAGAGAGAGATCTATTTTGAGAAGGGATTTTAATTTTGAACTGTAAGTCAAATGAACAGCTCCTTAGTTCACGTCGTATCTACTAATGACCCATATTTGTTGGTTAACGTTTGATTTTCAATGTCAAATACTGCACAAAATGTTCACAGGTGCGACAACTCTTCAGAAAAATCAGGATTCGAATTTGAAGCCTTTCTACCTCAAAGCCTCGAATCTTATCACTACCTCACTTCAGCTTCAAATTAAATATTGAATACAATATACCATATACATTAATACGCTTAAGATGTGCAGGGTTTTATAAGGAAAATGGAAAAGAATCTCTTTATTACTTAACTTTTTCATTTTCTTTACTATATAACATGACACATTCTATTTTGGGAATATTTTCTTAATTTAATTCAAACGCAAATCCATTGAATACTTGACTTATATAAGAGTTCGAAGTAATTTTAATATTCAATTATAATCGTCATGAATGGTTCATTTTTTGCTTATAACTATTAAAATTCGATAAATTGACAAACGACATTCGGGCAAGACAGTTAAGCGTTTAATATGCAAGTTGATAAGGAACTCGAGGGAAGCCCATGCTAGTTTATTTCGTTTTAATCGTTTAATTTAGTCACACAAATGAAATATACGAAAGTAAAAAAGGAGCTATTTTAGGACAGATATCGCAATTTTGAAAAGGGGTGAGTTGACAAGGATGACGGCCCAGTCTCCAACCCGTTTTTAAACCTTCATCTCACATAAAATGTGGAATTTTGATAGATACAATACACGCCAAGCCCGTCTATACGGCGTATCTTCCTTGAAATCGAGTCTTGAATTCGTGACTTTTATCACAAAGCTGAGATACCATCATTTTGTTACCAATGAGCCGTATTTTCCTTTCTTTTCTTTTTACCTTTCGCATATTACTTTTAAAGATTCAACATGCGAAAAATAGAAAAAGCAACATGACTAAGTGGGACGTTTTTATTTTACGATAATAACTAATTACATTTTCAATACAATTTATGAATATATAACTTAAAATCTTTCAAATATTAACAGTACCTATCAATCCAAATGCATGCCACCACTAACAGTAAAGAGTTTCGCTCTGTAGTTGTTGTAGATCTTTTATGCATATACATTTATAACCAAAATAATAAATTTAAAGTACGTAAAGAAATTTCACTTTTTCCCCCGAAATCTAAATCTTATTCAGAAAACGAAGAGATGAATTCGATAAACCTATCATTCGCTCTGATTAGAGCCCACACACTAGTAAATGTTAAAGCAGAACCTTATTTTAAATTCTTCTAAAAATCTCAGCTCATGTATATTTAACGCATGTAAACAAAACCTCTTACGTGTAATTTTATTTCCCCAGTGAAATTGATCATTATGTATTCATGCAATGAAGTAAAAAGCTTGAAAAGAACCTACGAGATTTTTCTAATTTGGCTTTTATTTCGTAAAAAGAAGAAACTCTTTTCCACAAAAGAGCCTGGTTTCCAGATGCAGATTGTTCCAAAGGGGATGATATTGCATTTGTAAGTTTATTTGTTCACAGAAAAATTTGTTACAACCATCAGGAAGAAATAAAGATATTAGGAAAAAAAGAAGTTTGAAAGGATATAAAAAAGACAGCTAAAGAGAGGGATAGAGAGACAAAATAAAAAAAAATGGAAGGAAAAAAAGGCACGGAGATCAAAAGAGTGAGAAAAGAATCTTGTCACATACGAGATAAACTTTCCGTTTTCGTATTTGTGTTTTACAACGTGGTCCGAATAAATACAACCCGTAAAATATTGAACTTCACCGCTGCTGCATCTGCTTCTGCTGTTGTAGCACCGGAGTAGCTTTTTCTCGCTAACTAATTCATTTGCATCTGCCAACTGGTATGAAATATTCATCCGTAAAGTTTACGGTTTTGTGAAGTTTTCCACGTCTGAATAATTGAAAAGCTTTTTAAAAAACACCGTGGAAAACGAATCCTCCTTTTCTCGCAGGTTTCTCTCTCCCCTTTCTGCTTCTGTATTGTTATCTGTCTCTATTGTGTATTGTGCTATTCCTTTTCTCTCCCCCAAGGCTCCACCCTCTTCACCGTCCCATGACGCATTTGTAACTACTCCCCCCCTCGAATTTAATTATGAATAACTGCAGGATATACATTAATCATATCATTTTCTGCAGCACATCACATCCAAATGCGAAGATTCCGAGAGGAGACGATGAGGAGGAAAAACTCCCTCTAAAATGATCCCCTCTCAGTGAAAGCGGCAACTGCTGTGTGCTACTGGCATTGAAGACCTCCTGGCAATCGTTAGAGGTTTTTATCCTTCTTAATGTAGAGCTCGCTGAACCATAGTTCAGCAACGCATTTATTTCCCCGCTCTTTAATAAGGAATTTAAATAAATAAGGGATCGTCTTGTTTACTTTGTCTCATTTTCTCATTGCTATTTGTTGTAACACACAAAGGAAGTTCCGAAAGTGTCCCTATATTTATATCATAATATAAACTCTTGTAATTTTTTTATTATTTAATAGGGCAATTGAAAAGTTGTATATAATGCTTTGGAAAAAAGTTGATAACAAAAATTCTTTGCGTTAAATATTCCCTCTTTTTTGTAAAAGTTATTTTACTTATAAATGCAGACACTTGGGCAGAATTAAAAAAATAAAATCAACTCTCAAGAACAAGCTCTTATTTTCAGAAATTACTGGTTTTTGTAATTGATGAAGCCTTAAAAATTATACAAAACTTATCTTAAAACAACTGCTAGTGACTTTTTAATAACAGCTAGTCATTCTATTACCACAGAACTAAGCCGCACAAACAGATATTATTTTGAATGGTTAACAGTGCTTCTGGTATTTCTCAGAAAGCCTACCAGATGATCAGGCAGCGATTTAGATTTATTGTTCAATACATTGGCTTATAATGGTGTTAATATCAAGGTAATTTAGGCTGAAAGAAGTGAAAAATAGAAGTTTGAAAAAAATAAGAAAAACTCCCTTCCTAGGGTCATTTTATGGGTAAGCTTTAAATTATTATTCTCTATCATTCACAGCATCATTACAGTTCTATTCTTTCTCGAAAGGTCACCTTGAACAAAAAAATTTTGAGATATCATGAATGACAGACGTTAAGATAGGAGAATTTGTGTCTCAGAATATTAAATTTCTCCACCGGCTTGTACTAAAGCCACATTTATTACTGTTGGTGAGCATAGTATATCTTAATTTTTTGTCTAAGTATTTCGATAAAGAGCAAAATTTTAATGGCTCTTGCAAATTTAAATTCAAAATAAGCCTGGAAAAGGAAACTTGGGTACTTTTTCAAATTTCTCTTCTTTATTTCCTTCGTTAAAGGAAAATACCTAATGAATTGATCTACATGTCTAAATATTTGTATGGTCTTAATCTAGCACTGCTCAGAAATACGAGAGCTACTAAAATATTTTTGGTACTATTTATATGATAAAACACATTTTTCAAATAAGACGCAGTATACTGTGGCTTGTATTTGTTAGTTATAATGAGATTAATTTCTCAGTATCAACAAACCACAGACTTCAGAAATTAACTTTACTGTCAGAATAAGCAGAGTTTTGATACTTTCATGAAAACACTTCTCCATCTTGATGCCGTTATCAACATTTCTTTTGATTCACATAGAAGTCTAAGACTTTAATTGATAGCCTCAGTTATCATATATAATTTGCTGAACAGATTTTTACTTAATGACTTAAAGAAAACTTTTAGTGTAGTCTAGACATAAAATATTAAACTTTCATTGATTACCACATTCGACTCGTTTCTGAAGTTTTGCTAGCTCTATCCATAATAATGTTGCGAAAGCCTCATTATGTCATAGCTTCTAAAATGAGAGATGGAATTAATTTCCCTTTTATGTTTGATTCATCAAAATGAAAACTCAGGCATGGGAAAAATATTATATTATCAATTTTCAGTTACATCATTTAACATTACGCAGATATTTACACGAAAGAATTCCTTATTTTCACTCATGAAACCCTAAAGTTTACTTAAATATCTCTTGCAATATATTTCATAACCAAAAAATTATGTAATTTTCTTGGGATAAGCAAAATGATGTTTATGTCTATTCTTTTAAAAAGTCCATATAATGGTATTGTTTATTTGAATCTTAAAAACTTGATGCTTCTATATCACTGTGCATATCAAAATAGAACATAAGATTGGAAGGTATCTATATGCAATTCCAAAGAAATTCTGGGAAAATTCATTTTTGAGATACAAAAAAAATTTATTTTATCTGTCACCAAAGCTAGATATAATAGAAATAATTTTCGATGCAAAGCTTTTATCAAACTTAATTGCAGATTTATATACAGAGTGCAAAAGATTTAAAGTGATGTTTTGAAAGCAAAGATTTTTTTTAATGATAATGCAAAATCTTCTGATTATAAAATGGAATGCGATTCTAGGATACTTTATGCACATTTATTGCTTTAAATTGGAATCAGCATAATTTTTTTTGTTATATTAAAGTACACATCTTCATAAATGTTTTTATGATACATTACATTATATGAAAAAATTTTTTTTAATGATTTTCTTTGATCACTAACTACCTTGTCAGAACTTTTGCACCTAATACATCTTTATAACAATTCTATAAATGAATTGAAATCAAGTATAATTAGGACGTAAATACATATCTATCTGCAGTCAAATATCTTGAGCTACATGTTTAATAAGAATTATTTTGTAAGACATATATCAGCCCTTTGCCCTCGGAAAAGTAATTTGATGCATAATTATTCATATAATTCAAAGTTTTGTTTATTGCCCTATTAATATGCATAATTTTTTAAGTCGTATTTCTTTGAAAAACTAATCTATATCGTTTACCATTCTGTAGACGTTATTATCAATCAAAATTGAAAAATAAATAAACAAAGCGTCAAAATGATACACTGAATGGTGAGTAAAAGTCGCTGTCCGAGTGTCAAGGATTAATCAATAAAAACAATAAATAAAATAAAAATAGAGTTTTCAATTTCTTTCGAAGACCTAAGACTTATGATCAAAAGCTAACATTTGAGAAAATAATAATAAATTAAACAGTTTTCTATAATAGAATTTTTCATAATAATTTTTAAGTGTATGCTTATAAGAAGGCTTTTTACTTGCATCATAAGCCATTATATTTTTGTAAGCAAAATTCAAACTATATAATGGTTGGTCTGATTTTCGCACTAGAACAATATAAGCTTTTGATTAAATTAATATTGTGTGAAGAAAGTCAGCAGAACTATTTACTCACACAATTCATTTCGATCGCACCAGTTCATTAATTAATTAGTTCATTAACTGGTGGCTCATTGTAATCTGCTCAGCTCCTCAGCCATTAAACTCTGACCCTCCAGCTAATCAATCACATTTCAAATGACTATTAACGATGGTTGGAGCATGGTACTTAATAATATGTTCGACATACTATGTGAATGACGAGTTTCTTGAAGCTTTAATGAAACCTCAGTTTTAGGAATGTTCCAAAAATTACAAGGAAGAGCCAATATTCTCCTAATCAATAGAGTAATGGCCATGTAGACGGAAAGATAACCATTAATTTTAAGTTTTCGAATTTTTGTGTAAGTTTTATGAGCAGTCAAGAGTTACAAAATACTGGTTGTAATGAGAATAAAATACATCAAAACAGATAATCGTTTTCTATTAATCAGTTATAATATTCTCAGAGCTGTATGTAACTGCAGTTTTTATTAAAAGTTTCAGGGAAAAAAAAGCTGTTAAAATTTTTTATTAATCTTTTTCTACATTTTTGTCGCTACATATGTTTTTAGACTTATCAAAATAATTTATTGAAACGGCTTTATCTGTTTTTTTAAGTTCAAATTTATAAAAGTTTAAGTCAAATCATTAGTATTAACTTTAATCTTTATTCTATTAATCTTTTTTTTTTAATAAATATAAAACACTGACTTGATAAACTAATAACTTGAACCCATTTTAAAGCTTTGTTTATTAACTGCATTTAAGAATGAAGCTATTTAAATTAGAATAATATCTATCGATATAATTTATACAAATTCGACAGTTTTGTAGATAAAAGTACTACTATTTTAATATAATGTCAAAAACAATACAATTTTACTTTTATAAAAATTATGTTTTTAGTGACATTCGTCTAAAGAGTACATTTTTAGTACAAAATAAAATAAAAGTATTTTAGTAAAAGTACATTTTTTCTAAAAAGCGTTATAAAAATTAATTTTATAATAGTAAAATAGTACTATTTATTGAGATTATTTTAATTCTTATTCACTTAAAAATTCATTAAAATAGTGTTGTCTTTATCTACTAAACTGTAGATTTTTTAGGAAAATATTTTACTTCTTCAGAGCAATTCGTTTTTCAAGAAAATGGCTGAGGAATCCTAAAAGTACAATTTACATAATATATTTCAAAATATCTTATTCCTTGCTGAATTGAAAATGGAGACAGAGAATAGAACATGACATTCGTTTAGCCTAAGGTAGGGATTTTCTTTTCCAAGAACACCTCACATTTGATTTTTTAGAAACCTTCAATGTTTTTTAGGTGAGAATGAGTATTTTTAGAGCTATCAAAAAGAATCGCATGAGACTCTTTTATAAAAGAATACAATGTTGCAGTTTAAAAAAAAAATCGAAAAATTTTACCAGGATTTCAGTATATCAGGAATATATACAATTTTGGTTTTGCTAGAAGAATTCAACTTGAAGTCAGGAATCATCTGTTCACTTTATAGGTAATACTTTAGTGATAATAATTAGGAGACAGCATCTAGTAATAATAAATAGGAGATAATATTTTTTACATAGAAATCGACTATTACCCCAAACTTTCAGCATGGTGATTACATTTTGCGACATGTTCAGACACGTGATGCAGAAAGGTAATGGGATTAATATGAGAGTAAATGAGAAACATTTGTCTGAATCAGACATTTATATTAGATATTGTGAAAATATAATGAAACAGCGAAGGAAATAAATATTAAAAACAAACAAACCAGAGCACTATTTTTAAAGTTGATGAAAAATACCTATTGAGTTAATTGACCAAAATATGTGTCGATTAATGTTATATTACTTGCATTTTTAATACTTTTTTTAAAAACATTGTTCACAAAGACAGAAAGTATGGATAAAATGCATTAATAATGAAATATTACTAAAAAAAATAAACTGTTTAGATCATAGCATATTTATTGCTACAGTGTGATCTGTAAATAATAAAAGATATATTTATGGATTTTTCGTACGGGAACATTGTCTTATTATATGATTAAAAAATCAACTTATCTATTGTTTTCTATTTGGCTCAATAAGAAAGATGGCAACCCCTTTTGAATTAGATTTTAATAATTCATTATACTTTGCCATCTAGTAGTATAAATCATTATAAAAAATTACATTTCAACATTGCAATGTATTTTTCAAAATTTTCCTCAAACGTTGCATAAATGTATGTAAAGGACTATAAGGTATGTAGCAAAAATAATAAATTCAGGAGTAACTTCAATTAAAATAAAGAATGAAAACATCGGCAAAGATAACGGCTCATTTCATAAGTCATATTTACAAAACTCAAGAGTGATTTCTTAGTTAAAATTTAATTTTGGCGGTGTCCTGGTATAGGGGTAGCGTATATTCCCCGTGATATGGGCGTCCCGGTTTGGGCATGGCTGTTATTCTGTGTTCTATCTAAAGTAGTGTGAATATGCCCCCAGTAAAAAGGGGTTGTGCAAGCGAATGTGAAGCCTGATATAGCTAAGTTGTACTCTTGGCGCTAGTTGGCACTACTGAAAAAACGCAGGACGCTCACTTAGGCTTAAATCACTGACAACTTTCGGTCGGAGGGCTTGTAAAGTGTCAAAGGTAACAACAACAAATTAAATTTTTCAATTAGATTGTTTTGATAAAAATTAATTTAAAAACATTAATTATTTAATTGAAATTTCTTAATTAAAACTTTCTTTCAGATTAAGAATCAGGCAAGATAATAATTTCTTTAATTTAAAACAGAGTAAAATGATAGAAATGTGAATATAGATCACGACGTAATGTGGAGTTGAAATATTCTGCATTATCCTCCTAGAATGTTAGATCTACAGAATCATGATACAAAGTAGAAAGGTTGGCGATACAAAGTTTGTAGCCATGAAACAGAGTGTCACTGAACACATCAGAAATTTAAATACCGATGTTAACAACGCCCGACTTCAGATCAGTCAAGCAAGAAGTCTTACGCAACCGGGGTTAATTAAGTGAGATGTTCTACGATTCGGTATTCTCTTGTTTCTTGAAGCTCTAACAATTATCTGATGTTGTTGCGCTCATGAAACATTTGACCGTAAGCTTCAGAACCGAATAAATTTCAGCTTTCTCGTCATGTAGAAATCGATGTCATTCTAAATTAAACTCCCGTGTCAATTCTGAATGTAAACAACCAACCCCGAGGCGGGCTCTGATCTGGTTGGCTGACACTGCCATGCTCTTATTGAATAGAAATGATTAGAAAGGAATAATAAAGACACATTGCTGCTCTATCTTTACCGAAAGCACTCACACGTTAACATGCACACATGAATAAAAGCCTTCTTACAGCAATGAATAGTATGTATCATCAAGAATACTCGCATTATCATACTAATGCGCATTTATACATGTGATGCATGAAGCTTACACTAATTTTCATCGAAGTGAGTCTTATTTAAAATAAAAGTCATTCCGAGTCGCAGCTAGAAGCAATTAAGCAGATGATTCTTACGTCCAATTACCCTTGTTGACTTCCTGAAGTAAAGACCATAAGGAAATAATTATCGCATTTGTAGCAATTCTCTTTGAAGACTAGTAGAAATTATTAGGAGTAAGGAAATCAGGTATCATACATTCTTCTTCTTATCTGATGTATAGGCTTTAAATCAGAGCCTTTTTTCCCTTAGTGAACCCATTTCCGACTGATATTTTTGGCTCCATGGAAAGAAATAAGGAAAGGAAGGAAAATAGAAATAGAAAACAAAGCGCACATTATTGAAAAACGAAAATAAATTCTATTTAACATTATTATTAATAGAAGTTTAACAAAATGATTTTGAATTTATATAGCTTTTTCAGATGTCCTTGATTAATAAGGTAAGTGCATAATGATCATGATTTTAATATTATAAAATTGATACAAGTGATCAAGTTGGGACCAAGGCTTTTAATTTAAAAAGTACCGTTGTTAAAGGATAATTACGATAACTTTCCCAAAAAATTATCTGGATGCTCAAAATCATTAAAATATTTACCGAATCTAGTTCATTTTTTTCATTTAATTATTTAGTTTTCTGTTCTGTTAGTTAATTTGCTCATTTTTATTCGCTCATTTATCGACATTTTCAAAAATTTTGATACAAAAAATTTATGTTTGCTATATTAGTGGTACGGACTTAAGGTAAAATAAACCCTATTATAAACAGATAATTCGACGATTAAAAAAATTTCAAATGGATAAAAATTAGATATATTCAAAGATACAATACTGGTAAGAAATTCGGATAAAAACCTCAGTATATTTAATACTACTCGATATTTGCAATTTAAAAAAATCAGCAATATGAGAGTACAATGTAACAAAACACCAAAAAAGTGCAAGATTGAAGATAATTTCTGTAATTCCTGTTAATCAAATTTGATTCACTATTTAGATGCATTAAACTGCCATTGAAGACGAAGTTTTGAAGTAATGAGAAATACAAAAATACAGAAAAATGAAATAAAATCAATAAATAAACATTCTTTATGAAAAAGTCATTTATTTTAAAATAAGATGAAATTAACGGACTTGTAAGAAATATTTTAAAGCAATCATAAAAAAAGAGATCCAGTTTAAATTTTTATTTATTTGATGTTTACGTTAAATGAGAATCTTTGTCATTACTACACCCATTAGAAAATATCGCAAGAAAAAAATACAATGTTTACAAATTAAAAAGAAGAAACAATTTCCATGATTTGTCTTACACCAAATTTTTAACATGATTTATTAAGAAAATTCAGTAAAGTCATGTTTTAAACTTTTAAAACAAATTTCTGTATTTTTAAAATTTTTGAGAGAATCTGAGAGGATATCCATTTCTAGTATCATTTCTTTTATTATATATGATCAGCTTATATAAGGTAATGATATAAATTTTATGTAAATTAAAATAAAGTTAAATGAGTTCAAAGAAGTTTCAAAATTCTAACTATGGTCAGGTTTTCTGTACCATTAGAATAGACATATATAAAGTCAATAAAAATTCTTAAAAAAGGATACAATTTAAATTTCATACTTGTATTGATTGAAAATGGGATTTAAGGAATTATTTACATTAAAATGATTGCTTCTTTACAACACGTAAGCTATTTTATCATTTACACAATGTTGCGCATTTCTTCTGCAACTTTAAAAATAAACGATTAGGAAATTGAAACAACTGTATCTATATTGATTATTGTTCTAATCTCATTTTATTTGGATATCTAAGTTTGACTCAAGTAGGATTCGTGATAAAAGAAAACTGAACTCAACTTTGGTAACTATGGGGTTGGGTTTTATTTGTCTGTGGTATGTTGGTGGGTTTCTGTGGTTCATTAGCTGACCATATTGCGCCAAACTTAATGTTGAATCTCTTTCAAGAAGCGTAAGAGGAAATGTGGCAAAATGGTTCATGACATAGACACCATTTTGAAGCATGTGAAATAGAAATTTAGCAATGAGCCGACGCTCTTAGATTAAGGCAAAGTTCCACATAAGTTTTAAAATATTGCCACAAATTAAGAACTCAATCTTAGAAGAAAAATTGTTATCTCTTTCCTTCCTACTCATGTTTCTCAGCCATGCCTTGTCCATGCACACTAGACTACTGACCGAAGCATTAATCGCTTTGAGACCAATTCTTAAACTCAGACCAAAAATGATATCAGAATTTTGTTGTTGATTTATTACTGGAAAACGTTTCGAAATTTGTTGCAATGACGAAAATCAAAATTATAATAAATCTTAGAAGTAAATCTTCCCTTCATAACAAAAATAGAAGTATAATACACTTCTTTTTGCACAGTATTTATTAATTGTCTTCGATGTACAAAAGAACATTCGATCTGAGAGTAACAAACATATCAGAATAAAATGCGACTAAAAATACTTTTTGGAAAAAGTTTGTAAATATCTGCTTAACCAATCCATTTCATTAATTATTTACAACACACAATCTTTTGAAATTCATCAGAAGGATTTTTTATGACTTGAAAGACCGAAATGAGAATAGAAATACGAATCCATCATACACTTAATGGAAATGGGAAGACAAAATGCATACTGAGTGGAAGCGTTTTCTTTGTATCAAGCAAAGAATTCAATTACAGATTTATAATCGGACTCCCAGAGATAAAATACACTTTAATGCATAATGATTATGATTAAAGTTTATATTAAAACAAACTGGATACAACATAAGCTTCGGATTATTATTATTTTTTCATTATATCTTAAATTTGGCTTTCCCTCTTAGGATTCTAATTATTTCTGTAAGACAAAAAAAAAAGGATTAAAAATTTTTAACGGTACAAAAATGTATTCTTTTTAAAATTTTCTGATCTTATTTAAAAATTTTCATTTTTATGTAGAGGAAACATCATTTTAGATTGGATTTAACTTCTTCACGGACTTCTCTAAGTTAAATTTTAATTAAACTTCTTTTTTCTTAATTCATTAAGATGGCAATTCCATAGCTAATTCTTGGCCCATGCTTCTCGAAATCTAATGCTTATTTCACTAAAAGAATTGTTTATGTCGTTTTTAATAAGGAAAAGATACAATACTTGAACGTCATTACGTTGACTTGACGCAGAAAAATGAAGTTTAGATCAAGTTTCAGAATTAAGAGGCTCATTTCAGATAATTACAGTTCACGTCATTAACGGGGTATTAAAAATGAAATAAATAAGTAACTTAAATAGGATGTGATACATCTCATAATTATTTAATAAGATTTATGACAAAAAGTATGTTTGTCTAATATTATTAATCAGTATTTATTTAAGAATCGATTATATTTGTGTAGATTAACGAATCGATTTAAAGCAACATAAATGTTATTTTTGGATAGACCTCGTAATTTTAAATTGGAATAGGCAGGTTAAATAAAGCTAAAATTTAGATCGTGAAAACTATTTATTTTATTTTTATTCTTCAGCGAAAGGTTTTAAGTAAATTTTCTATTCATAAACCTCTTTCCAAAGCTTTATAAATATCTCTCATTAAAAGAAGCCGGCGAAGAGCTGTTTGGAAGCTTTTAACAGAACCAATGCCATTTATATTCTTTTATCGAGTCATCTCAAGACTTAATCCAGGATGCTAATGAATCTGAAAATAACCCCTCAATGAGGTAGGTAAGCGAAATGCCCTATCTTTAGACCAAAATGAGATCTGACTAATAAATAACACTGAAAGTTGGCGTGAATTACTTTGTTTCAAATAAATGTGTCTTGATTTCACCTTGTGTTTTACAACAGGAACCCAAACAAAAGCTGTCTAAGAGTTCTTTGTAAAGAGGGTTGACAAGCAAACATCACATCCACCCATCGACGGCATTCCTAAGGAATTATTTACGAGTTCTGGCACTGGAGAAAAAAACACAGGAATGAAGCACAGTGCGATTTCGTCTATTCCTACTTAGCACGTAACTGCAACGAATGAGAAGCGAATGTCATTGATGGACGTTTCACCGGGTGCTGCATTCGTCTAATTGTATCCAATTAGCTGGCTGAATTTGGCAACCAACCAAAACTTCATCTGTCTCCAATTACGTCTTGAACCAAGAGAACTGATGACAGTAAATTTAAGCCAAATGGCTCGAGGGAGTACGGTGGGGTCAGTTTACTGAGGGGAGAATGCGAGATGTTGGGAAATATTCGAGCATCCTTGATATCTCAGGAAAATAGCTATGGACAAATGAGAGAGCTTTAAGTAACGTCGGACCCTCCATTTCATCGATCTATTAGGTAGTTCTGTTAGTCTGGACAAGAATAGAATCCTTCTGGTTAGGTAGTGAATAAATCTCCCTCCTTATTAAGGAATATTTTATCGAAGAATAAATTTTGGCAAATAAGTATGTATGTGCAACCAAAACTTCGGTCCTAGAACAACTATAAAGAATATACTCTCGGGAGGATTCTCTAAGATGGCGATATATGACCACGATAGAATGATAATGCAACTAAAATTGCAAATAATGTCGTTGAATAGAATGAACATTTTCCAAATTTATGTTGTATAGCGAATTTTTTTAGCATAAATATATATAAGGATTCTAGCATTAGCAAATTATTATTATGCAAGTTTATTTGAATATTTTATAGCAAATTAAAAATTATTCAGTTATTTTTGAAAATACAAATGAAAGTTCATTCCCGAAATGCAAACAAATGCAAAAGTAGCTTTATGTAAAAATGCAATAAATATTCAACATTTCATAAATGTTTCTGTATCTTGTATTAAATTCATACTTATGCTTTGAATTGTTTGTATTTAATATAAATACCAACGTACATGTTTTATGTTATTATATACACATATATTATAACAAGAAATATAAATATGATATGATGAAAATTGCAAAACCATAAAAAAATTCAAAATTAACTAATTTTATAATTTTAAATAGAACTATGTACCTTTTAATGGTATTAAGTCCTTCAGTTTGATTAGTTCAACACAATTCCGATTCAATTAAACATTTTTTAACTATCTGATCTTTTCAGCTAAATATTAAATTCCATTTGCAATTCATATGAAAACTTTAAATATTTGAAGTATGCATTAGTTAGAATTTTTATTGTCTGGAAATTCTTATCAAGCATTGAATGGTTACGAAAGTCTATGTGTACATTTATGTGTATGTGTGATTTCAGGCTTTTAGGATCAAATATTACCGAAGTTATTAGACGTTAAGCCTGTTCCCTTTGTACATTTTATTGTCTTCTAGAAACTATAATATGACGATTATTTTAATGCACAGTTTTCCAAAGTATAAAAAAATCGTAAATGTAAATTTTAATAAATTTTTTGTCGGAACAATTCTGCTCCATTTGATGATGAAATTTTAAGAATATAAAATACAAAAGAAAATGATGAAACAGTTATTTTTTCTAATATTTATTAGTAAGCGAATAAATTTTGTTTTTTAATTCTGCTTAATTCGTTAGAATATTCTGTTTAAAAAACTATATACATATTTTATTAATATTTATGCAGAAAATATGGATAATTAATACCTGAGTCTTTCATGTCTCTACACTAGGTTATTAAAATATTAATGACCAAAAAAGTTTTACACACACATACACAAAATCAGAGCTTAAATATGCATTGAAACCTTTGAGTACTTTTAAGTTTAAACGTGTTAAGGCTCACATTTACACTAATTGTAGAATGATACAAATTTATTCATAATATGTTTGCATTTATTTAATTTAGCCTTGAGAAAAGTTTTAAATACCTAAAGAAATAAATCTTTCGCTTCATCATTTTATGAACATCAAATTAATTTTTAGCTTTCTTTGATAGGCATAATAAAAGCAACTTGATATAAAGTCATAACAGTTATGTTACAGAAAAGTTTTAAATAATGACTCAACCTCTTGCAACCATAAATTATTTTAAAATTAAATGCAACATATTGTATGACAGAAAAAAGAATCGTTAAAATTTATTTTTAAAACCCTTCTGCTTTGAAAATCCATTGAGTTTTGAAAACATTTAAATATATTGTATTGTAGAATAAATAATCTTTGGAAATTATTTTTAAAATCTTTCTTTGAAATTTATTTTATAAGAATGATCTCAGATTTTAATTCAAAGTAATTATACCTGAAGCATATTTAATGTCAAAATATGTTGATACTAGAGAACATTCAAAATCGCCTTCATTAAAAATGAATTAAAAGTAAAGCGCAATTTCAAGAATAGTTTATATACAAGGCGCGAGATCTGAACCCTGAAATGAGGGTAATGAATTTTTAAATAATTATTCATTAAGAAACAATTCATCTATACAGGAAGATGAAGCAATTCGCCTCTTTACAGAAGATGTATTAAAGGGAGAGACTTTCGCTTTGCGAAGTCTCTCATTTGAAAAGCAATTATCCAGATGTTGTTTATATTTACCTCTGCCCTAAAGTCATTTTTCAATGTTAACAAGGAAGAAGACATAAATTCGAGAAGGACTCTCGGTATGTTGCGAATGACTTCTCTGATTACAGTGCTAATTGTCATTGGCTCAGTATACTGTTTTTTTTCCCTTGCTATTATTGTAAGAAGCGAAATGATTTTTTGGTGAAGTCCCACAATGAATTATTTATTATGAAGTGCCATTTTCGTAAAAAAATGTTTCGTTATAAGGCAAGTGAATATTTACAAACAAAAATGTCAAAAATATACTTATGAAATATGCACTTTAAATAAATAAATTAGAACTAGATATAATTTTATGTAAATAAATTATAATATTGTTATTTACTGTCTTTGCTCTTTAAGTATCAATTGGCATACATGTATTTAAGGGTTCAGCTTTATAAATTGCATTCAAATCTGTCTTTTAAATCTTTCCTTACCTATATATTATCCTATCATTCTTTTATCGATCTATTTACTATATATATATTCCCATCTTTGCATATAAAATTACATTAAACGTGTGGATCTATACATAAACAGAAGTTAACAGAGCAATTCTTGATGTTAAGCAACGTAGTATTTGAATTTAAATCTAGAAACTGGGCAAAGGTTAATAGTGATGCCAGTACAATTGCTTCTTTTAGTATATGATTTTAAGCTTACAAGAAATTAATCAATAATTATTTGAAATAGAAAAAATATCTCTCAAAATAAAAATGTTATTTATAAAGAGTATTAAGGAAAAAGTCATTATTCTAAGAAAAATGGCACATTTATTTGTTATGAATTTTTTTAGAAGATGTGAAAAACATTGGTTTGAACATCAATGGCGATAATGAATTGAAAGAAAAATTAGAAAAATATGTTAATCTTAGGATGTTTCCCTTATTTTAAAGTTTCACATAACTTTATAAGAAGGCAGGAAGAAAAAAGTTAAAGAAATGTGTTAAAAAATGGAGATTAACTCTTTCGTTTATAAGATCAAAGTTTTATATCAAAGTCAGACTAAGATTATTTGAGACATATTTTATAGTCTTTAGGCTTAATCTGATGAGGAAAACAACAGCTCTGCCTCGATATATTCCAGACTTTCATGAAACACTTACAAAAATGCAGTTGAATCGCGACAAATTTAACAAGAAAACTGTCTACATATAAGAGATAAATCAAACATCAAGTCCTAAATATTAGATTGCAAACTCAAGGCAGAAAAACGTTCACGGGGGTTTAAGCATTTATTAAAATATGAATAAAAGAGAAACAGTTGTTCATATAGAAAATACAGTTGTTTGAAAGAGAGAAAAAAAAGAATCAAAGAGGGAAAACACGGAAAGTGAAAGGAAAAAATTAGCTATTAAATAACAGCTTTGACTTTAAAAAAATTCTTTAAAAAGAAAAGAGAAAAATAAACTATAATTTGAATAGAATTGTCGTTCTCCCACAAGTTACCACAAAGAGACAAATAGCATTGGATTGATTTTTACAAATCAACTTACTTCTAAAGAAGCAGGTAAGAAAACAGAACGATGAATATATAAGCTTCCTAAATTAATTTTATTCCAAAGAATGAGGGCTGTGAAGGGTAAAATGAAGCAAGGCGCCCATCGCACCCACAGCTTGAACGGCTGTTTTGCTCGAAATGTGTTTGGATTTAATTTGGAGTCCATAAAGCATTGCTTGCTTATATAATCCTAAAAGGCGAGACAAAGTACACCCAAGCGGTAAAAGCAAAATATATTAATTACAAAGAGGTTCCCATTTAATTGAAAATTTCGCACATCATTATAAAGAGAAAGATAATAAAAGGCAAGGGAAGATTGTTGAAGAAGTCAATAATGCGGCAGGCTTCGATTTCGCTATTTTATTGTTAATAAGCATATTTTAATTAAATTTTCCGACCTTTAGATTATTGCCCGTCTTCGTCGACCTCATAGGTAAAAGAGGTCAGGAAGAATGCGGGCCTAATGAAATGCAAATTTTGTGTATCTTGGACTCGCTGCGAAGGAAAGAGTTCAAGTTAGTTTCTGGAAAAGACGGAATTCCGCGCATTGCAATAATTAACATTGTTGGAAGCAGAGAAAAGTCCCATTAGGAAAAAGTTTTCTTCCCACCCCAGCAGGAGAAAATTGTTCCCGACAACAAAATGAGGTGGTTGGAACAACTTTTATCACTAACTTTCTTGCATTATGTAATTTTTAAGTTTTCAAAAACATAAAAGTGCTAACGACCAACACAAAACACTTTCACGTAATTAGTTTACCCAAGCGTTCTTAAGAAAAAGAACAAGAGAGCAGGTAAAGAAGAGGAACATTTTTACGATAAAATCTAATGTAATCAGTAATAAACTAAATACATGTTCTACATAGTGAATTTCAAAGATTACACGTAAATTCTTTCTTAAATTTACTTGTAGACCTCTAAACAAAAAGAAGAACAAAGACCTACCAAGAAGACGAGGAAAATATTTTACGTCAAAATGAAATTTTTTACTTTTCTAGAAGCTCTAAATGAATATAATAATTATATTTTTTACTGAAAAAGAGTAAACTGGTTTTTTTGCATTTAATTCAAGGAGAAATAGTGATGTTACTTGAAATATTAGTATGATATATGAAGTTTTTCATATTTGAGAGTTTTTAAGAAAATTTGAGCCAATTGCGACTGTTGTCACTTTTATGAAAGTTTGAAAATTTCATAATTCATTTTATGTGGGGGGATTTATTATACTTCTAAAAAATGAGAATCATACCGCATAAGAATTCTGGATGTATGAAATTTAAATTCTTAGTAAGAATCGATTTCTTAAAAGTTTTAAAAAAGACTTTCTATTATCACATTAAATTGCCTTGTTTTAAGAAAAAACTAAAACTCCATTGAAGGGAAACTCAAAATTTTGAGTCCCAAAGAGATGATAAGAACGAGATTTTAGCTGGCACTCCCTTTTCAAACAATTGGAAAATGTTTTGACTTGTGATGACAATTTTAACGTATATCAGGTCTGAATAAATGACATATCTTTTGAAAAATATGGTTTTACCCAAAGAGATCTAGAATAGACCTTGTTACTAGATCATGGTAATCCGTATATTAAAATAAATATTTTTAAATTGCTTTTCAGCAGTGCTAACCTTGAATACTTTTTTATTAAATTTTTCTTCAGGTTGAACGTACACCTTGTTTCACAGTATTAATTTGTTAATGCTATGATTGATGTAAATTGTCTTTTGACTTTCGAAAAAAAGCAATGCTATCTGGACGGTAATTACAAAGCAGAAAGTTTTTTTAGAATGAATGAAAATTTCTTCAATAAAACTTAGAATTTCAGTGATAGAGCACCTGTATGAACCCATTTGAAGAAGAAAAAAAGTATTCTCTTATATATCATTTGGATTTCACAGCTCTGCCTCGATATATCCCAGACTTTCACTCCACACTAATGAAAATGCAGTTGAATTGCGACAAATGTAACAAGAAAATTGTCCACATATAAGACATAAATCAAATATCAAGCTCTAAATATTAGATTGTAAACTCAAGGCAGAAAACCGTTGTCGGTGGTTTAAGCATGTATTAAAATATGAATAAAAGAGAAACAGTTGTTCAAATAGAAATTGCAGTTGTTTGAAAGAGAAAAAAACAGAATCAAAGAGGGAAAACACGGAAAGTGAAAGGAAACAGTTAGCTATTAAATAACAGCTTTGACTTTAAAAAATTCTTTAAAAAGGAAAGAGAAAAATAAGAAACTATCATTTGAATAGAATTGTGGCTTGAATTTCTGCAAGGACGGTTTTCCCACAAGTTACCACAAAGAGACCAATAGCATTGGATTGATTTTTACAAATCACCTTACTTCTAAAGAAGCAGGCAAGAAAAAAAGGTAGGGTTTAAATTTCCTTTTATTAAATTAAAATAAGATTCGAACCTTTGATATACCTATTGGAAATGTGCTAGCCTTCTTTAATAAAAGAAAACTTTGAAACAAACCCAGATTAATTATTGAAAAATAACAATAAGAGAAAAATAATCAAGACTAGTAATAAAACGAGGCATTCATTACAGAACGAAGATATCTTTGCATAAGGAGTTATTCATTTCAGATCCTTACTACCCTTCGAAACCAGAGCTTATGAAGCACATTACACATCAGAATATTATTAATGTTTAATTTTCCTCGAAATACATAAGTTCAATTCTTCGACGGATTGCTGCTGTGGTGACACTTCTTAGGAATCTGATATACCGAAATCTCCTGGTAACAATGCGGTCGAAAAATGAGAGAGCGCTTCAACAGCTTCTGTTTTAATAAATCCTGATTAGTTATTTTGCATACGATAATTGAAATTACAGTAGCCTTCTTCAGCAAAAGAATCCCCAGCTCATTTGTAAATGTCGACAGAGATAAAGGAATTTTAAACTTTATACTTTTTCTCTAATGAGAAAATCAGACTACAATGGAAAGGAAGGAGGGGATTTCGTTTCCGAATTGTAAAGAATTAATAATCACAGAGTTCGTTCTGATGGCAAGGATCCAGCAGTAATTGTATTTTTATAGCAAATTTGTCCTCCACCTTTGTATTGTTTAGTAATCATGTTCAACTTTAAAGGTGTAAGAATAGAAATCGGAGCTTCTGTGCTTGAGTTTGTTTATCGGGGATTTCTGAGAAACAAAGAGTTTTAATATCTTTTCATTAGAGACTAATAAAGGAATGCATTAGAAAGAACATCAACAATACTTGGCAATTTTAATATATCTGTGATCGTAGCGATATTAGTATGCAGACAATGGAAAGTTAAATTATTCGTAGATAATAGAATTATAATATTAATAAGGGAAAATAATATATTGACAAACTAGCAATGCCAATCGGAATCATTTTTTAACTGGAGTTATGAAACACTGAATGAAAAGGATTAGAAAGTTCCAAAGATAAATAATTTAGTTTATTAGATAAAAATTTTTTTCTTTTAATCACTGCAAAGCATGTCTTGAAAACTTGATGTTTTGAAATCAAATGGCATTATGGATTTTAATAAAAATGTCTTCACAACTCCTTATTTTCCGGAATTTTTTTTTCATAAAACTCTACTCATACTTCAACCTAATATCATATGATGCCTTATTTTTTAACAAAATCTACATTATTAACATAAGAAATGCAGGAATATGTAATTTCAAATGATTATTTTGAAGGAAAAAAAATAGTTCTAGACAAAAATTATTTCTATTCAAATTAAAAACTGACAATCGATAAAAATGGCAATTGATCAAACATGAATCAGATTAAATCAATGAAACTATTTGGAAACTATGTTTCTTACATTTTTAAGTCTAGATTTATTTGGACTAGATTTATTATTTTACACACACACAAAAAGGATGAAAAAAAAGCAAAAAGCACAGAAAGTAAAGAAGTATTTGTTCCAAAATAAATTTAAAGATTTTCCTCTAAGTAATTCTATAGAATATAAAAGTTCTATGAAAAGTATAACTTTTCTGGATGAAGATATGTTTCATAGTATCGACATGGAATAATAAACATGTTGAAATAGAGCAAATACCAACGTTTCTAAAATGCCTTAAGAAACATTCAGACCTAGTAGCTACTTGAAAAGCTGGCACTTCTGAGAAAGAAAAACTTCCAACTTTAGAAAAACTTTTAACAGATTTTCTTTTAAAAGCGATTATACTTGAAAGGCTTTCAAGATACATTAAATGTGAACAACTTTTGATTGGCAATTTTAACCTCTAAAATTTGGATAAATTCTCTCCGAGGTAATGTACCAAAATAGTATGGATTAGCATACAACAGGGTTCAAAATTAGTGACATCCAGCTAGGATACAGCATTTTAACATCATTTCTTTATTATAGTTTGCATAAAACACCGAACGAATTAATTATGATTTAAAGGTAATTTCATAAATAGTTATCTTCATATATCAAGATAGAAAATCAACCATAGCTCTCATGAGACACGGTTTTCTAATACCATTACAACAGCACGGTTTTGAAACAACGCTTAACAAATAAAAGGCTAAATATGCTTAAATGCCTTTACATAATGAGAAAAATCAAGCATTAAGTATAATTTGCACAATTTTAAGGGATTATTTCATTAAATTTGGTGTTATATTTATGATATAACTTCTTTAAGAACTAAAACCAAATATTTTGAACTATTATATCGGAACACAGATATTAAAAACAAAACAAATCGAAGATGTTACACTTAGACAAAAGCTTTTAAAACAATGAATCTGTTTTGTTTTCTCTAGAGCGAGGAGTGAACGTAAAGTAGGATTGAGCGAAATAAAGATAAATTCAAAGAAACTCCGAGTGACATACGATACGGATTCCAAATCCGGACACAAAGATTTTCGTTTGATAAGAAGGGTCCGAAAAGATTTTTGATCCTAGAAATAGGAGTATGAACACTAAAGTGGGAGATCTTTATCCAATTGTAGCAATTGAGAAAAGATTCGAAACAACCACATTGTCCTCAACTTTCAAGAAAGATATCTATAAAAGGAAAACAGAAACAAAATGTAGCAAAGGAAAACAAAAGTTAGTTTAGAAAAGCCTAGATATTCTTAGATCTTTGTTTAAGAACACTTTTTTTGCGTTGTCTAGATTTGTTCAGTCTGGAACAAAACAATGTAAATAAAAAAATTAAAAGGTCAAAAGATAAATGGACAAATATTTTTAGACGTATCTGTTATACTTGAAGTACAGCCAAATACATCGATATAAAATCTAAAACAATTTATAGAATGCATTTTATATAAGTAGTTCCGTTTGGAATATAATTTGATGCAAAAATACTCATAGATTTTGAGATATTTATTACAGATGATTAAATAAAATAATTTCTTTACAATTGATTGAGCTCTGACAACCTAACGGTAAGGTTTCATCTGCGGTATAAGAGAATTTCAACTTCCAGCTTGGTTTTATAAATGATCTGCCATTACATAGGCATAAGGCCTTTAAAATCAGCCGACAAAGTTAAATGTAATCACAAAGGTAAATTTTGGTAGATTTGAGAGTAGAATGCTGAGGTACCTTTTTCGTCATCTGAACAAGGTTCAATGTTAAAAGATTTCTTCAAATCTTTGCTCAGTATCAAAACGGAGAATTAGTATCTTAAGTTGTTATTAGTATCTTAATACGCATAAATATAGAACTTCAACCTATGACTATTTAAATACTCATATACTGAAAGAAAAAGTACATTTAATGTGTACAATTGTTATTATACTTCTAATAATTCTTTAAAGTGAAAAACTAAAGAAAATAGTTAAAAATAATAAAGTTAATAACAAAAGAAAATAAAGTTCTAATAATTATTTAATATTTAAGTTATATGCCTCCTAATAATCAGACAATATAAATTGGTTCATATTATCTTAGTTAATGTTACAATCCTTGCATACAGAATACTTCATTCTTTCTGGATAAGTTAGTAAATTTCTGTTATTACGGCTTGGCAAAGCTGCAGGATATTTTTAAAGTTAAAAAATTGCCAATTGTCCTGTTTAGACACCGAAGGCATCATGTATTTGGTTATCTTATGATTTTCCATTACCAAGATCAGTGTTGTCAAATTGCAGAAATTCTTTATTCCATTTATTGCAAAGAAATATTATAAGTTAGAAAGTACAATAACTAAAAGACAACATAATTATTAAAATAAATATTATTTGTTAGTTTATTATTATTTATTGCAAATAAAACAAAGAATAATTAGCAGAGATTAAAAAACTTCCTACGTGGTATATTTGCACCGGCAAAATTTCATTGATCATTGGACTAGACCAGCAATGAAACCAATAATAATTGAATTGAACCTTTTCTGTTGTTGCTTCTCACTGCGTACAAAATTTCCATGTATTTCCAAATAAACCATACTGTATGTAAAAAGAAAAACCTAAAACTTAAATTAACTAAAGATGCGATAAATTTTTCGCAATCAGTATCAATGGTAGAGAATATTAAAATATTTTTGAAATATTGCAACATTATACTTTACTTAATCGCAATTAAAAATATTATTAAAAATTGTTACATATTTTTTCCTGAAATATTTAAGAATATTTCAATATATACATAATGTAATAAATAAATACATTATAATGATAAACATGTAAAATAATTCATCAGGTAACATAATTTATAATTCTATTAAAAAGCACATATACATTATAAATTCTACTCTTCTGAACATGAATTCTATAATTGAAAGTAATAAATATTTCTTTTATTCGCTAATAAATATTATTTTAAAATTTTCTCTAAAATATATAAGTTTGAGAATATTTTAATAAGTACATAATGAAATACATAAATATATTAATAAATATGAAAATAACTCAATGGAATAATTCAAAAGGTAACGTTATTCCTAATTGAACTGAAAAGGAGTGAAACATTATAAATGCAGCTCTTTAAATCATTAATTCTATAATTGAAAGTAATAAATATTTTGTGTTATCTTTCGATAAAATTCGAGCTGAGTGCCCTATTATTCACAGAACTAAGGGATAGATGTATATCATATCTTTGTTTTACATGTTGTTTAATTTTTTGCCAGAAATAGCTAAATATCCAAAAAATATTTAAACTTGTGTATTTAATTTGATGATAATAAATTAAATTTTTATTACATTATTTATATTAAGAATACTACTAATTTGCAGTAACATTAAAAGCCCTTTTTAAATTTTAAGACTATTAAACAGGTACATATTGACTAAATGAAAATAAAAAGAACCTTTAAATGATTAATTGTTTTAATGAATGAGACGAAAAATATAAATTTTATTTCACGAAACTTCTTTCTTTATATATTTTTTCTAAAATAAATACTATTTTACTAGAACAGCAAAAAAAAAAAAAAAAAAAAAAAAAAAAATCTAAATTAAATTGATAATTACAGATGTAATTAACGAAAAATAAAATTCCCTGAAACAGGTTGAATATTTACTGAGAACGAAAACAACAATTTAGATGTTGGAAGCAAAAAAATAACAAAACAAACAAACGCAGGAAAAAAAGAAAAAGGAATTAATGAAACAATTTTGTAAATTCTCATCTGCACAAAATTACACTACACTCCACACGTGAATTTGGATCGACTTCTAACATCAAGTTTCTTTTCTCCATGCTTTCTAAAACAAATATCTTCTATAACAGTTTTATTGTAGGAAACCAGCTATACAAACTCCCGTTAGGATCCTCATGCAACGGTTTAATTGCGTCTGCAAAGTTAAATCAGATATTTTGTTTTCCTTGGGGAGTTGCGTGTGTTTTCTGCTATTTTTTTCTTTCTGCAATTGCTTCTAATCCTGGGCTCTGCTTTCCCTCTTTTTCTTGTTTTTCTTGCTCCTCCTACAAGGATTAAGTAGGCTGAACAAAGTTCAATTTTATTTGAAAGCTCTTTTTAAAGTGCCCAAGACTTCAGTTAGGTCTTAAGATATAAGAGCCGACATTTTTATACTGTATTAAAAAGAAAAGTCTGTTTCGTTCGAAAAAAAGACTTATGAGTACGTAATGCTGTCAGCACAGTGATCCATTCAGAAAATTTGCTAGAAGAAAAAGGAAGAACGAAAATGACATTTTACTGCAAGACGAGGCTTAGTTCCTTACTGCATGCACTTGGGGCTCTAGGTTTTATTATGTTTCTTAGAAATAACTAATCTTACTCACATATCTGTTATAATTAATAACAGTTTTGAATGTCTCGATTAGTAAATAGTTTAATGAAATCGTCTTCATTTGACTAAAAATAAACAATTGTATGGTTAACTAAGATTCTGTTTGCATTTTTTGACATATTATAAGAAAAAACATTAAGGGAGATTTTTATTCAATTAACAGCGACAGATAGATTAATCACAGCATAAAAAAAGTTTTTGCAAAGTCAAGATTAAAGCAGTGACCAGGTTTAGTAAAACAATCGAACGCAATTTTTTTATATATAAAATGGGGTTCAAAACAACATTTTAGATTAAAAATTGTTGAATGATTTGTAATTTCATTCTTAAGTGTTTTATTTGTTAACGAATTGTTAAGAAAAACATTTCAAAATAATTATATACAAAATTTTTTAATATCTTCAAAAGGTTTTAGTATGATTTAAATCTTATTAAAAAACAACGTGTGTGTGTGAAGTGTGTCAATTACGATTTGCACGCAATATGCATTCATTTTTTCCTCATAATTCTTTTATATTCTTAAAGTAAAAAAATTCCTTTCTCTCAGGTAATATGCTTTTTCCATGTACATTAGCAATATATATCTTTAAAAATTGAAAATATCTTTAGCATTAAAATTTGTGTTTTAACGCTAGTACTGAAATATGCGAAATGGCAATGAATGGAAAAGCACTGATGATTTAGAAATAAAAGCATTTAAAACACAAAAACAGTAATTATATTACAAAAAAAATAGGTTAAAAAACCAGATGGTCGAAATTACTTATCATTAAAATTTCTGTCAAAATTAGCATTCAAAGAATTATAATTATATTTATATACCTGCTTATAATTGTTGATGCGATTTTCCATTAAATAAAACAATAAAGCTACCATAAAAGAAAGCTTATTAAAAAAGGAGACAGAAAGTATAAAAAATTATCTATGACAATAAATTGGAGAAAGGTGGTAAAAGAAATCCAAAAACGTTTAAATAAAAAAAATTGAGAAATCTGTAATTATTTAAGACTTTTTGTTTCTTAAATAATTGCGTGAGATTTCCCAGAAAAAACTAAGGAGTATTAAACGATTAGAAAATAATTTTTCTGACATACACTGTCATGCAATTAGCACAATAAACTATAATAAATTTTATTCATTACAGTTTAAAAAAAAGAAATGAATAGAAGTATAAGAGTTAAAGATCATTTACTAATTTCCCCGAAAAAGTCCAATCTGTCTTTTAAAAGCAATTTTTGCTCCACATTAAAATATTTTTTAGGCTTCTTTTAAACGGCATTTTCATGGATTCTATTCCCAATTATTATTCAAACAAACTACAAAACAAGTTAATCAATGTGGAATTCTTAAATTCCTTATTTAGAGGCGACGGAAATTCTGCAACCAGCGCAGTTAAATCAAACGAAATAAGAGCTTTAAATGAAAAGAAAAAAATAAAGAATAAATCGTTATAGATATAATCCTAGCAACAAACTACACTTGAAATTTTAATCTTTCAAACAAGAAAAATAGAGCAAAAAACCGATTAAAAAGCACAGTATTAACGGTCAATGATTCTTTTCACTGCAAGCTAAAAGTTAGTAGCTCTAATTTTCGCAAACCAGTCATTACTTTCAGATTACCTAAAAGTGACGAACTAATCAACGCCAGTAATTGATTTCGAAATGAAGAAAAGAAAAGAAAAAAAGAAGAGAGAATGGAAATAGCCTTAGTAAGCTTGAAATGAAAAAAAAGAAGAAAAAAGAACTGTTTATTGGTAGAAACAAAAGAGCGAGTAATCTACCAACACAATGATTAGAGCATTTGTTAAGTAGCAGCAATTTATAAGAAAGTAAAATCGAAAGTTGTGATCAACTGACACTAGAAACTGAGAGCTAAAAGCTTTATTTTCCTTTTTCTGGGGTTTATCCATAATAAGACAATTAATTCGTCAGGGACAAAACGATTTTTCTTTCTTTTCTTTTGGCGGCTTTTTACTTTTACAAAAGAAGAGCTTCTGATTTCAAAGTTTTGAAATTGCTTCGAATCTTAACTGTGCACCCTTTGAATTTTTTTTTTCATGAAAATAATCAACTATTTAAAAATGAAGCCAGATTGTGATGGAAATGGCAGTTTATAAGGCCGAAAATATTTTTAAGGCAAATGAAGAATCTGATCTTTTTTTTAAACGGAACTTTTAATTACCCGGAAACTTTCAAAATTTTCAATTAAGATGTAATTACTTCTGCCTTAAAGTTGTTAATAAAGAAGATCTCAAATTATTTAAAACCACATTTGTAAGCTCAGTTATTCCATTTTAAAGAAGTATATACATTCTCAGTAGGTTGAATTGAAAAATTAAAAGTTGCACCATGTAAACGCCCCAGGTGTCAAAAGTTATCTATCGACTAGAACATTACTCCTCCATTTTGTCAGAACTTTCGTATCTCATTTTCAAGAAGAGCTTCAAGTTTCTAATTGCTATAAAAATTTGAAATATGTCATCTTTGCAGTTGACCTTCATTATTTCGAATTATATTGGTTTTAATAAGTTTTTAAAAGTAGGAATGTACCAAAAGCAGACAAGATGTGTAGTAAGAATGGGAAGTTCGCAGGAATCGAAGCTTTCGACAGTTCGACTTTTTTATTAAAATAGGCTTCCCTTGCAGCTTGCTGTCTGCTTGATGTACATTTTCTATTCGGAAATTCCTTTTTTTTATGTTCCAGTTAAGTTTTTAAACTGCATTCTTGGTTTTTAATTTATTATATTAACATTTATTTACATGTTGATTATCTAAATTTATTTAAAAATGGGAATTATGATTCAAACTAGAATTCAAGTTAAGTGTTCTATTATTGTAAGTCTAAGTAATTTTAGCCACATTGCTGTTTCCACAAACAGTCTCTGACATTTAAGAAAAAATTATTTTTTATATAGAAGAAATTTGGTATAAATTTTGAATTCCATTTTTTCTTTATGCAAGGTTTTGAAAAAAAAAACATAACAAGAAAAGCTTTTAAATTAACTTAAATCTCTACCTTGTCAAAAATGTCCCCCATTTTTTTAGAATATAGTAAAATCTTCAGACTCAAAAAATCTCTTTGATATGGCTGCAAGTAAATGCATGAACTTGATTGCATTTACTTGCAATCACGTGAGGCATCATTACAAGTACAGCAATCAAAGAGGGCAAACATTAATGGCATTGGTGATTTTAAAACCATTCAACAGCATGATGAGCTTCAGAAAGGAAGGGGAAAGACAAAGCTTTGAGAAAATTCTCGTCTCTGTAAGCTCTAATCGGTACAATCTGAGATCCTTAACAATTTTAAGACAGAGATAGGAGGGGCAAATGTTAGATAAAGACACTGAAATATGCTTCAAGCAAGACCAAATTTTACCCCAGGTAAAAGACTGTGAGACTGACTAGAAGTTGTGGATTGGCAATCACCGGCTTTGTTTAGTGTCATTTAAGGATCTCGGCTATAAGAAATTAGGGGACATTTAAAAATATTATTCAACAGAAATAAATTTCGGAGAAAGAAACCCAAAATTAGGCTTAAATTCACTTTTTTCAACAAATACTGAGAAAAGGCAGTTCTTCTATGTAGTAGCTTTGACAGTTATTAAGGATAAAAATTGGTGATGGTAAAAACGGAAGATGGTCATTTCCACAACGAGGATAAAGTCAAAAAACGTATTTCAGTTTTTAAATGTTGTATTTTGGACAAGTTTGACTACTTTCTGGATCAGTATACAGCGCCGAAACTGCGTTATTGCATTTCATTGAAACAAAACCTAAGCTTATATAAACTTCTAGTGATTGGGTGAGATGACACAGCTATCAATACAAGGTATAGTGGAGGCGATAAATTTCTCATCGAAAAGAAGATTTCTAGACACTTGCGATGGGTGGTTTGATGATTTAATTTTACGGAATTTCTTCTAATGCATTTGATAGGACACTTGGACAGATAGCCCTTCGAGGATTTTTTGAATTAAATGGTAAGCAACTACTAGTATTTACCAATTACTCAAAATTTGTAATAAGTTTTCAATTTATGAAAAAAATATCGGATATAATTTTTATAAGGACAAAAACACCTATAGGATAGTTCCCCGATCACGAAATGGCTTCAGTAGAATGATTGGAAAACTAGAACGATATTCTAGACTGAAGCAGATTATAAACGTGTTAGAGGTAATAAGAAGATGGAAATTAATATCTTAAGGTAAAGAGGAATTGGGATGAGTGAATCCGGAACTTGATGTGCAACCACCTTCCGAGTTGCTTTACTTATGCTAGTTAAAAGAATAAAATATTTAATATTTTATGGTACAATCAATATTTTACAATTAAGGGGAATATTTTACTGTGGATGGTTATATCGTTGGATATTAATCTAATTGCTGCTAAAGTTGCAGTTATAAAATATATGGATTAGTGTGCAAAAAGTAAAATTTTGAGTCTTTTGCGGAAATGAAGATGATAAAAAATTCTGGAAAAATTAACAAACATATAATAAATAGTTGAAAACTTTTGTTACCTATTTCGATTTGACAGAACAACTTATTTAAAAAACGATAATCTTTCGATATATTCTGTTATTTATGGCTTTCACCTGCATTTGTGAAGTCATATACAAACAATTAAATTGAGTAAAAGAAAAATAAAAAGAAATGTTTTTCTTCAAAAATATCCGTAGTTTAGTTTAAAGCAAAGATTTAATCTCATTAATGATCTCACTAAGTGGTTAGTCATATCCGGTCATACTGATGTCATGACTATATTTGGTTTCTGTGCCAATAAATTCAACCAAGACGCTCTCAGAGTTTGTTTTGAATCAATGACAAAACAGAAGGCAAAAGATAAGCAAAATCTGATAAAATATTCATTTGAAAATGTGCTTCGAGATTTACGATTTTCTGCAATCGGAAGAAATTTTTTCCCCTTTCATACCACCAAAGCAGATAGATAGATATAATTCTTTTTTGGTGAAATGATTTAAAACACCAAATATTCACGAGTAAAAAGTAATGATTCAATTATTTCGTATAGATTGAAACATTTTTGTTCATATGAATTTTTGAACAAAAAATAAGTCTTCCCTTTGTTTTGCTCATTCACATTTTTTCTTCTCTAATGAATCGAGGGAACAGTCTTGGCAAATTTCCAGCTGATGTTCTAAGGTAAAACTTTTAGTATAAAAATATAATTAAAATATTTTTAAAAATATACTTTTATTAGAGCATCAGATAGCAGATTTCTTTAATTTTATATATTTTTGAATATAGGGATTTATTTGTTTTCGAAACTCATTAATAGGTGACGTTATTGAGACGAATTAAATTGTAATTAATTAACAGACGGTTAAATTTCAAGAAAATTAAAGTAGTGTATTATCATCACAAATACACAGGTGTGCAATTATTTGAAGGTGAAATTTAGTTCTTAAATACATCAGGAAAGAAGAGAAAAATCAATCACTAAAGTCTATACTTCGAAACACGAAACAAGGGGAGTAATAATATAGAACCAGTGCATTGGTTATAAAAGAGGAATACTATTTTGTGTAAAAATTGGATTTAAGTGAGAAGCGAGAAATATAGTAATCTTATGCCGTAATTCTAGTAAACATTTCTGCATTAGAAATGTATTCCTCAAAGGAAGATAATGCATTAAATAACTTTTAAAGCAGTATCAGTATTATTCTGAGAAAAATGGGAAAATCATTCATCAAGTAAAGCTAATACAGAATAATACTATTTTATACAAATATACCTTCCATTAAGGAGCTCTTTACTCAAGTCATCTTTGGAAAAATTATGATATCTGCAAGTTTAACATTGAGTCTTTTTATAATGAAATTAGATTGAATTTCCTTATGTGAATCAATTAATAATTAAAAATTATTTTTCACAGTTCTTAAAATTTCCTGATTGTGCTAATACCAAATATACTTAAAGAATTACTTTGATAAATTTAAAATGTGATATTCGGCACTCTAGTGAATGTATAATTTCGTTGTAGAAATGATAATTGTATAGCATTTCAAACATTATTTAAATAAGATTTTAAATGAAGAATTCATGTTAACTTCTTTTTTTGTCACAAACAGTCACCATAAAGTAGAAGGACCTTAAGCTGAATGAAAAAGGAATCATTGAAATAAATCAGATTAATACCATTTTAGTTCTGCGTAACGATTAAATTTTTTTAAAAACAACCAACGTGAGATATAATTCTTTCAAAAAATAACGGTAAGAAAAATGCAGTACTATGTTATAATTATTAACTTGCCGCTGTAAAGTCCTAAATATGATAAATCGGTAACATTACCGCGTTGGAAGCAAAATGGAATTGAATGTTGAACTGTATCAGGAGTGTATTAATTTCCTTTTTTTCATTCAACCAAAAGTACAAGAATGAGATATATGATACTTAAATTAAAAATAAATCAAGCAGAAATAGCCTTCTCCATCGCCCTGCAGAAAAAGAGTGGAATATGAATAATAAAGGCAGTTAAAAGAGCGCCACGGCGCCAAATGAGAAATAAATAATAACCGATAATGTCGACACCCCATTTCACCACAGCCTCGTAGAGAACAGGAATTCGGAGTAATTTTTGTGAAATACAGCGACATTAGCAAAATCTCATATCTTCTATCTCGAGATGTTTTTAGAGAATCCATGCGGAGCTCTAATCCAGATTAAAAAGGATTGTTAAGAGCTGTAAAGTGTCGTACCCGTGTTTAATCCACTTGACTAAGATGTGGCTGCATTTAAAGTCAGTGTTAATGAAAAGCTGTAGGTAACCGTGGTACTAGGTACTCAAGGGAACCATAAAGAGCGTTCCACTGCGGTGGGAAAAGCTGTTTGCGAGGATCGTAAGATCAAGAAGGCCGGATTTCGAGAAGATAATAATCATCATTTTAAGATGATTGATTTCAAATGGTTTTTCGGGAACTCTTTTAGCTTCGAAACTCGAATAATATAAATTTTAAATATAAATTTAGAAGAGAAAGAAGTGAAAAGGTGGAAGCTGGATTTTCCCCCCCCTGCATGTCTGCTCCGGTGTAATTTTAAACGTAATGGAGGCATTTAATTTATGGATATGGTACGAGGGATAATAAAAATGGTGGAAAAAACCGGAACTGGGAACTTATTCTAGCATTTTAATGAAACACGTACGTTGGTTGCGTGTCTGCATAATTCATATTAGACAAAATGCAATAAAATAAAGCAATTACTTTAATTTCGCGTATCTACTTAAACCGTGAGATTTATAAAACTATAGAAAAAGAAGAAAAATTGCGGTTTATGTTCTCTTGAATTGCGTTTTCAAGGGTCTTCTGATTTAAAGTGGGATTTTGTTTTATTCATGAATTATAGGTAAGATTTCGAACACATACATATTTCATAGATAATAAGTGAGGAAAAATTGTGGTTCACCTTTTTGTGGGATGCGTTATTCGAAAATGAAAAAGGCACCGAATTCAGAGTGGTAAGCATTTTACCTGTTTACACCTCTGTTATTCTCCACTCTAATTAAAAAATAAACGACATAGATGATATATTTAATAGGTAATAAGTGAGGAAATATTGCGTTTCAATTTTTTGAGGGATGTATTTTTTAAAAATGAATAAGATACCAAATTTAGGATGGTAAGCAACCTATTTACCTCTCTATTATTCTCCATTTTAATTTAAAAATAAACTACATATATAACTTACTTCATGGGTAATAAGTGAAGAAAAATCAGTTTCAAGTTTTTGTGGGATGCATTTTCCAAAAATGAATAAGACAACGAATTCAAGTATGTAAGCATTTTACCTATTTACGCCTTTATTATTCTAACTACTAATGTAAAAATGAACTACAAATTTAATTCTGGAAGAATTTTTTGAATAACGTGAGAAATGATTAATTTTTGGATGAAACGAGAGATGAATTTTTTTAATTAAGAAAATGATACGAAATATAATTCCGATGGAACTGATTGGATAAATGAAACAAAAAAATATAATTTTATTTTATAAAATATTATTTAAAAAAATCAATTTATTTTAGCAATTGCACTCCAATTAAGCACGTGTGGCCCAATAAATAAAACAGATTGAAAAATACGATTATACTTCCCACAAAAATAAATGTCATATCGAAGGCTATATCTTTTTTAGAGCCATTGCCTTTAAATTTCATAAATTTAATGCTATTTCAGAATTAATCGAAAAGAAATGACTGAATAGCTCAGAAATTACTAAACAAAAGTTCTTGCTTCATTCTTACGTGCAAAAGTGGATTATTTCATCTTAATCAAAAATTCTTAAATTTCTCTTTAAAAAACGTGAAAAAGATTTGGAGCGTAAAAGAATCTCTTGTTAGGAAACACACGATAGCAGCTTTGTCATACTAAATTAATTCGTTTTTTTCTTCCTTTTATTAAAGATACGCTGATGTCGGGCATGAAAATATCTTTAAAAACAAGTAAATTACACAGTATTTGTGAAACACTGGAGTTTACTGGAGTTTATTATTATTTAAGTTGATTAAGTAATATGAAGAGGAAATGCCTATTGCTGTATGAAAAAATAAGTTAGGTATTAAAAATCTGATAAGAGAGCTTCTTCTCTAGTGGCAGGAAATTTTTCCGAGGAGAAATTCTTTTAAATTAAAACTTCCTATTGCTTAAAATATTTTCAATACAAAAGTAACTTCAATAAATTATAAATAAGATAAAAAGGAGAATAAAATAGAAATAAATGATGACGATTAAAAACTCATACCACTCTCATGAGATCTAGCTTTTCTAAACTTTAAAACAAATTAATTTAGATATTTTCAAAACTCAGCATAAAAGTATTTTGATGCATATTTTTAATGGGTTTAAATGGGGCACTGTTGAAATAGGTTCATTAAGTAGAATACCGTAACTAATGAATAAAAAGACTTCTTCCGCTAGATCATAAGTTGGGAAAAGAGTGAAATAGTCTATATTTGAAGAAAAAAATATTTTTAGATTATTTTTTCATGGGACATGCGACTACATGTGTTATTATTTACTTATTGAAATTTTGAGGAAATAATAACACATTTAAAGCACAATATTCTTCGTATTTCGGAACTTTAACTTTAAACGAGCCTAGCATGTTGACATTTTTGGTTATTTTAAAAACTCAGCATATAAGTTTTTTGAGGCATATTTTTAATGGGATTAAGTGAGGCACTATTGGAATAAGGGTATGAGGTAGAATACAATGGCCAATGGAATGAAAAGAAACTTTCCGCTGGACCATCAGTTGGGAAAAGAGTGATATTGCCTATATTTGAAGAAAATGTTTTATTTTAGATGATTTTTCAAAGGAAATGCAACTAGCTATGTATGAGATATTATTTTCATACTGAGTTTTCCATGACAAGGAAGACGAGTATGTTTAAAGCACAATATTCTTTTTATTCTGACGCTTTAATTTTACATTACCCTAGTCTGTCGACGTGTTTGGATATTTTCAAAACTCAGCATAAAACTCTTTTGATGCATAATTTTTAATGGGCTTAAGTAAGACAATACTGGAATAGGTGTATTTGGTAGAATATCCTGACTAATGGAATAAAAAAAGATTTCTTCCAGCTGTAAAATCAGTTGGGAAAAGAATGAAATTGCCTATATTTGAAGAAAATGTGTTCCTTTAAATGATTTTTCATGGAAAATGTATTGGGTCGTTCGGAAAGTCATTTCGTATTTTTGTGTCAAAATGAAAAGAAATTTTCGTTTAATGAATAAATTATTTATTAAATTATAAAATTGCCATTCTGGTCTAATACCTTTTGCCATTCTGGTATAATACCTTTTGGTAGTAACATGATTACACGCCATAAAAGTTTTGGTCTTTGCTGTAAAAAAAACTGATCGAGGTGGTTTTTGGCCTCCTCATTTGAAGGAAAAATTTTGCAAATCAGTTCTGGTACTGATGTACTGTTAACACATCTTCTCCACACATATTGGCTAATTTATTTCTGGCTTGAACAGCATTTTTACCTTTTATATAGCAAAAAAGAAAAAAATGACGAAAATGCTGTTTATTGCTCTCCATATTTAAAAGGGCACCATCCAAAAACTACTGCGAAGAATCAGCTGCACTTTTTCACACTCAAGCCTTGCTATATCAGCTCTTAAAACATAAAATGATTTTGCGGTTTAAGTATGAAATTGGGTGCGAAAAATGCAATTAAATCCTTTGTCAGGAAAAAACGAAATTACTTTCCGAACAACCTAATAGTTACATCTGTGTTATTACTTTCTCATTGCCTTTTCTATAGAAAAGAAGACGTGTAGATTTATAGAACAATTATTTCGACGCTTGAACTTTACATGATGCTAGTGTGTTGTTTACATAATATTTAAAGCCTATTCAGCTGAAATTTCAGCTAAGCAGTATCAGAAAAGGATTCAAAATATGGTTTCATAGAATATTTTTTCAATCGTTGAAATTAAATTAAATAAATTTTATCATTTATTTAATTTGCCGAATTCAGTTATAGGAATTAATCTGTTAATTATAGGAGGGTAAAATTGTTCTTTAAAAAATGTTGCAAAAAAATGCCCCTTTTCTATTAAGTGTTAGGAAAACAAGCTTTGGAGTCCGGCACAGAAGGTTATCTGATATCGAACTGGACTCTTTATGACTATCTCAAATTTCATATGCCGCGATTCAGTATATGTACCAAACAGTGTGTAAAGGAAAAATTTCATTGGTATAGAGCTTGCTCTGACTAAATGGATAAGGGTTACAGCTCATTTTTCATTGATTCTTTTTTTTCCAATTCTAAGAACACTCATGGGAAAATGGACTGCATTTGTCCATTTGGAGAATTGAGAATTTCTGGAATCAAAACCGATTGCAATAAACGATTCATTGCTAAAGTACTCGTTGGCCTAACAATATATAAGTATATAGTTGAATAATGCAAATTAAGATCATATTCAAATTGTAGAACTCGTCATTTCTTAATCCCTTTCAACGATGAAAAGACATGTCTTAAATTATTAAACCATTAATAAGCAGGGCTTCTAATATCTATCTTCTCCCCCCCCCTCCCAGCTTTTTTTGATGAAAGGGTAATTTTGGAAACATCTTAATACAAGAACCTTTCAAATTGTAGCTAATGGCTTAGAAATAAGAAAACGCAAGACTGGAATTCAATATATACTCACACTGATATAAAATGTCTTTGCGTAAAGAAAAAGCTTTCGCTGCAGCGTCTTTTAATCGCTAAAGTTAAAAAAAGTAACAGCAACAAATCGGCCGAAAGTAATCACGAAACCATCGCGTCGAGACAACAAACAAGATTAAAAAAGACAGAGAAGAAAAACAAAACAAAAACAAAATCAATCTGAAACTTTTGTCCGACAAACTAACATTCCTGAAATAGTGGAACTGTTTTCTCTGAGTAGATGTTCTACTTCCGCAGTGCGAGATAAACTGGGAACGTTGTTAGTCTAAATCACCGAGACGTTCTCCATTAAAATGGGCACGTATCGGCTTGTGAACTGATGAACATTCCGTTGCTTATTACAGCCATAATAATAACGACGCGGTTATTACGGTTCAGCTATTAAATAACAGATAAGCTTGGACGAGAAGGAAACTCGAAATGACATCCGCCGAATGACGTAAAATTGTCACACTGCGATCAAAAGCAAAACCGCTAAAAACGTCGAGAGTTCGCAATTTGTTAGCATAAAGCTGAACGAAAAAGAAAAGGACAAAATTGAGCACAAAATATCGTTTTAGATTTTATAATGAAATTAGTTTAAGCCAGTGATTATTTCTCTGCGTTGAAACTATCCAGCGACATGATTTCTAAATAGTGTTCCTCTTGCTTATCTTTTAAAAGATTTTTAAACTATAAATGGCAAAAAGTGCATATAGAAAAACATGAAGGAGAAAAAAAAACAAATGTGAAGGGGATAATAATATTATTTTGAACCAATGTATTTTTTATTTGAGTTTATATCATCTTAAGGAATGAATTCTAAAGCACATATATATATTTGTATTTTTATCAATGATAATAAATGATAGAAGAAGGGGAATTGTCAGTGAAAAACATTTGCGATAGGAAATTTGAAATGTATTAATTTTTCATGTCCTTTCTTCATTGATGGTTTAATGTTTTTTTACAGGCAAAAGTATTTATGAAATTCACTTAAAAAATGACATTATCAAATTTATTTCACGGTTATCAAAAAAAGAAGGTACATTACTTAATCCACGAAACCCTTTTGTTTTTATCCATAGATAAAGAACTAACGCACACGAAAAATCATAGTTTTAAGAAGAAGCTGATAAATTAATTAAACTGAATGATACGGTTAAAACAAGTTACTTGTCAATCCTATAATAAGATTAATGAAATTTTTCATTTAAAAAATTAGGTAATAATTGTATAGTTATAATTACTCTTTCTCTTTTCTATAAATGTGAAATACAATTTATAATTTTCTTTCACATTTCTTCTTTCCTCATTTTTTAAAAACATATTTCCGTATTCAATGCCAACTTGAAAGTGCATAAAAATTTACGAGTGATCATATCACAGATGCTATTATGTTAGATGTTATGTTGACAATATTACGCTAGACTGAATGGTGAAATAGTATCAGGGTAAAACTTTTATGGCAGAAAGGTCTGGCAATGGAGAAAGAAAAGAAATAAAAGAAAAATGCAAAATATAACATAAAAACTATATTTAAGAGTAATGGATATTTAAAAATAATAAAAATGTAGTTAGAGAAAACAAAATAAATTTTCATAAATGATATAGAGTTATGTAGAGCAAAGTGCTTATGTTTTTAATAGAAATTTAAAAAAAAATGCTTTGGCACATTGGCTAATGCTGTTAAATCGAATTTACGAAAATATTCCTAACAACTCGGGATTTGGATACTTAAGGAAGATAAGCTTTTGAGATTTGTATCACTGATGCATGACTTTACCCGATTTCTAAAGCTTTTTTCGACTATAGAATGAAGTATAAAATTAGAATACGGATGAGAATCTGCAGCATTGCTTCCCCGTGCAGTTAGTCTACTAATAAGGAAGAGAGTTCTACATATAGGTCTAACGGATGATAAATGGATGCTGAATCAATGATTCTTCGGCCTGAAGATAATCTGGTGACAAAAATGAAGATTCTCGAATATTGGAGAATCTTGGCGATATCTATTGAAGCCAAGATAAGGTTTTTTTTTGTAGAACTTTCCAAACTCTATCACGGTGGGCATATAAGCAGAAGCACTAAATGAAAAGTAATAGGGTTGTGAATTCTTCACCTGAAGCGAGAGTTGCGAAGCGAAGTTGTCATTTCAATTCGGATATTAAGTGAAGGCCAATAACTCGTTTTTCTGGGAAGCGCTTACTAATCAATTAAAATATTATACACTATGAAGAAACATTTTATCTCTGTTTTTCTAACAGTGAATATAATAGGATATGAATTATTAAATTGCATTTCAGTATTTTAAAATTTATTTTACTTTCCATGTTCAAATGAATATAAATTGATTTTGTCTTAGTTATCTATACTTATAATAAAGCTCAATGTGTGTGTGCGTGTGTGTGTGTGTGTTTTGGCGCTCTACAGGCCAGACCGTTGGATCTACAGCTACTAAATTTGGTACATGTATACTTTGGAGGTCCGGAATGTGCACCTCGGAGCACTTTTTTCGAATTTTTAATTAGAATTTGAATTAATTAAAATTTAAGCGAAATTTCGACGTTTTTCCGCTATAACTTCCGAAAATATTACTGCACAAACATGATTTTTATATCAATTTAAAGATAAAAAAATTAGCTTTCTAATGGTATCAGTTTTTTTAATTTATAATGTAAACTTCTATTTTTAATGAATTTTTAAAGAAATATTTTAACCATGTTTTTATCACGTGACTGGATAAAATAAAAGAATGCCGGAAGTTCAAATAAAAAAAATTATCATCACAAAATAAATCTACAGAAATGCAACTTTCAGCACGTGACTGGATAAAATAAAAGAAATATAAAATGTGATATTTTCTTTGAAAAATAAATGCAAAGCAAACGTTTCTACAATCGTTTGCAATATCTATATCATTAACTCAATAAATCTTCTTTATTTACGGTAAACTTGATTGAATTTTGACAGGATATGCATTGAAATCCAGACTTAATGGCATATTTATGTAATCGTTTGCAATATCTGTATCATTAATTTAATACTTTTTTTCCCTTTCTCGCTTTCTTTAAAAAAACATATTTAATATTTTGGCAACATCATCGAAATTTTTTTTAATATTTTGGAAGCATAACCGATGGTTCAAACTGACTAATTTATAAAAGTAAAGAATATTATTAGGAAAAGGTGTACTTTTAGAACTTTCCGTCCATCATCTTAAAGAAAATACTAATTTCAGGTCAATCAATGCCCGGAATTACTTCAAGGCTAATGAATATGTGATTTAATTGAAAATTTTAGAACGCTTTACTCATGGCGAACCAGCTGGTCGCCAAAGGCGGCTAGTATTTTCTATAAAGTTAAGAATCAATGAATTTAAAGTTTTCCATGAATTCATAATAATACAAAAACATATACATTTGTAAATGTAGCATGCTTACTCGTTACTAAGTTACGAATAAATTATGAAATAAATTTATGGATCACCTAATAAATTGATGCTTACAGATTATGACGAAATAACAACTAAGGCAGACAGCGAGAGATTTCATTTCCCTCGAAAAATATGAAAAATTAATATGATTCGAATATAATTTTCCCTAATGAAGAGTTTTGGGAATGTGCTGTAAATAATACATTTTTCGATTATGACTGCAAAAATAATGGTACAGAAGTTAGTAATATTAGCATTGTTGTCATTTTCATTATTTTGAGAAACAATAGGCAGAAAATTGAGATTTGAAAACATAATGGAATAAATAATCAAATAGGCCTATTCGTAAAAAAGGTATTTTTTCCCAATGAACTGCAATTAATAAAGGAAAAAATATTTTTATTTGAATAAAATACACCGATTTCGATTATATATTCAATAATGTTAGAATGGCATAAAAAAAACTGATAAACAGAAAAAAATGAAGCAAATTTTTATCGAGCCTGTTTTAAATAACAATATGAGCTGCTATTGTTTTCAAAAGGCTATTTTTAAAATGCGTAAGAGGAAAAATTCAATATGAAAAAAGGGTATATATGTATAAATTTTAAAATAAAAAGTTGCACACAGCATTATTACAAATTCGTTTCTCTTTAATTTTCCAAACTAAAAAATATGCACTATCAATAAAGAACATTGAAATATATCCCTTTAATAATTGATTTTGAATAAATAACAAAAAACAAATGAAAATAATGAGTTAAGTTTCAAATAAAACTAAAAAATAACAAATTTCTTCATGCTACAATTTTACTGATATATTTGAAAAATGAGCGAAAAGATGGTTTTATTTTTTCATTTTTCCTTTTTAAAATTATTTTTCAGAAATTTAGTTTGAAATTGCACTGTTTTTTTTAAAAAAAATCTTTGAAATGTTTTAAAATTAATGTACTTAACTCCCCTATCCACCCCTCAAAACTTTAAAAAAAAAGGTATAATAAAAAATTGCAAAAATAAATGCGATTATTTTCCATTAACTTTATATTTAAATCACGCAATATCTAAAACTTAATGCGTCCAAATATGAGAACTCTATGAAATGCCAACAAAATGAATCTTTAATAATTCCTTCTTAACGACTATGAATACAGACTCACAAGCAGATAATTGTCGAGTTCTACTGAATCCCATAAATGGTCAAATGGTCTTAGGAAAGTTACCATGAAAAAATGATTGTACTACGAGGCTTGCATGTGGGTTATTTTTGCCAAATTGACCACTTGTGTGGCTTGTCATCCACACTGGGGACTCAGCCCCAACGTTGCCACTTAAATGCTCTTTCCACGGAATCATATTTGCGCACCAGTAATAAAATAAAGCAGGAAATAGCTTGAGATTCGAGAATACTTTTGCTGAACAGAAACCCTGAAAGGAATGCTCAGTGGTGTTTCTTCCAAGAACGAAGCACGTAAATCTAAAGTGGATGGCAGATTAGTCTGATTACTCTGTTCAGCAATATTTCTGAGTTTCTCGTTAGTATTTTCTCTGGAGTATTGATCGAGATTTTCATATGCGGAGCACTTTTAGCTTACATTTATCTGAATCTGCAATGCAGACAATAAGTGGATGAAAGGTTTTGGTTCAAAAGTCTTTATGTTAATATAATTATAGATTATGATATAAAGATTTTTGGAAATTTATCTTCGTATCAGTATTAATTATTTTTCTGTTGTTTTGATAGAGAGCGTTATAAATTGGGCCGTTTAATATCACATTTATGCACTGTAATGTCATCTTAAGCGGATAAAATGCTTTGTTCGGGATCTTATATTTTCGTATTAAACGTATCTTATATTTTCGTATTAAATGTATCTTATATTTTCATTTATGTAGGTGACTACGTTTAAAAGTAAATTTTTCAGGAAATCATGAATTTTTTAAAATTTAATATTCTTAATGTTTGAACAGATTTCTTTATAAAATCATTAGAATTTAGATTCTACATCTATTTTTTGGAAAGTTACATTGATTTCTATATTTACATTTATATACGTTTTAAAGCTATTTTGCCTCTTTAGATGCCTTTTTTTTCAAACTCTAATCTTTGGCAGAATTTTCTTACAAAAAATCTCATAAATTATAATCTAATGCATATTTTTTTTTTCAAATTTGGTATTATAATTCTTCAACATGTTTTGTAATTTCTTCAGCTAGACAATAAATAATCTATTTATTTAGAAATATTTTAAAGTTCTTTTCACACTTCACAATATGAAAAAATAGGTAATTTCGTGTTTTTTATCATTTGAATTCCAGTATTTAAAGAATGGAAAGAAATAAAATCATTTTTTTAGTTCAGGAACAAGATAATAATATCGTAAGCAATCTGTAAATTTTAAGCAAATCATTTCATAATCATTTAAAAATGCTTCCTAGCTAGTATATTTTGATTTTATAGATGTTTTATCATTTCTTTTTATGTAAATATTTAAAAATATAACTATTTTCGAATGTTTTTGAAAAAAGCCTTTTTAAATCTCCTTCCCCTTTACAAAAAACTATTCAGATAAATTAGAGTAATTACTTAGAATCTGATGCTAAGTTTTATCGCAGCAGCGACTACTTAACGTATAATGTCAAATTTAATTGTATGGTTTATCAATCATTCTTTAAAAATGAAAAATCAAGAATTTATAAATAAATGCATCTGCACTAAAAAAAATCTATCTCTATAAATTTTTCATCTTGTAATATATTTTGAAAATAAGCAAAATTGCTGAAAACTTTAAATTAGAAGCAATATGAAACATGTAACAATTCAAGCACGCAATTAGATATAATGCTATTGCCATGGTAACAACTTATTTATTAATTTACGAATTTTCGAAATAATGTAAAAGTTTTGCAGACAACTGCTGCAATCTGTCTAGCATGTATTTAGAATTAAATTAAACACGAATAAAATATTATCAAATACTTTATTCTATTTATCATGATAATATTTCGTATTACCATACTAATATTTACAGATGGCATTCTATAATTATGAAAATAATGAAACGTATATTTCAAAATCGAAGTTCACACATCGGTATAAATTTCGTTGATATATCTGGCGATTGCCCTGTACAAATAAAAGATAAATGCAACATTTACAATGACACAATTCAAACACGACCGTCCCATTTATTTACTTACAACAAATGATTATTTAATGAAACCGCAATGATCATTTGCTATTTACTAATCTTTTAGTATATCCTTTACAACGATTTTAGATTATTTTTTTATGTTCAGCCAATATAAGCATAGCTCGCATTTTTACACGTTTTATAAATTATATTTAATGCATGTTTGCTAAGTGAATGAATAGAATTTAAAATTTTTATTTTCTGAATATTTTAAAATAAGATGCATTTATGGTACTGGAAAAATTAAATGAAATTTAAAATAATCTTATATAAATCGATGATATTAAGCTAAAACCATGAATTATTTGAATCTTTTAGAATATGTAACATTTTAACATGTTACAAATAGATATATATCATTCCGTTTCATAACCAAAGGCGTTCAAGCATTTTTATGTCAACTTCTCTACTGTAAGAATCCCCCTTTGATTGTGAGCGGATTCCTCGCAAACATAGAAGAGTGGATAGAAGTGATAACTTTTTTCACAGGAAAAAGAAGCCTTCTGGAATGGCGAAGATATACGAAACATTCGAGGAAAACAGCTAAACAAACTAATTTTGACGGCAAACTCTTTCAGATTTCAGAAAACCTTTGAGAGGAGAAGCATCGACTGAAAGACAGCATTCTGAATAAGATTTCCATCCCTCAGATAGTAAAAGGAGCTGCAGGATCCAATCCCGCTGCAAAGCCCATGAAAAAATTCGCTTTGATATGGATTTGTATTCAGATAGGGGTTTCTCCTGTTTTCTGCAGGATGCATGAGAAAGATTACCAGTTCGGAACACTTTAGGCAGAAGGACCAGGAACACACAAGAGCTTGAATAATTCGTCTTTTCTCCCCGATGGAGTGGGAGAGCGGAAATTTTTTACAGAAAGGATGGATGTTCAAAGAAATTTCGAGGGTCCCTCAAGAAGTTTTCCCCCAGTGTCAGCAAAATTGAGTCCGTCCTTTTGAAGCAAGTTCGTTACTTCTAAAATTAGGCAGAACTTGAACAGAGAAAGAATTGTTGAGATGGGCTCTACAATCTAAAGTAATGTTGTAGAATAAAGAATTATATACATGTATTTTGAACAACATGTGGAATTTTTTCACTTTGTGATAAAAATGTTTTAGAATTTATACTGGTGGAATGAGGTGAGGAATAAAATTTCAAGGTACCATCACTTATTTTTTGTAACATTGTATCAATGTATCATTTTATCAATCTGCTCATAAAAAATTCTGGAGTGAATCATATTCGCATTGCAGGACGAATTGGAAGGTTTCATCAAGCAAAAATATTTCCTTCAATAAATATTATATAGAGAAAGTTTTGATGTCAAATAGAAAAAATATTTTAGAAGCGATTTAAAGTTATGATCCTGCTTTTATAAAGTTGATTAAACATATTTTTAGTACAAAAATTCGATGTTAATGTTAGGAATAAAGTTTTATAATGAAAAAGAAAATCTTCTTTTCAAATAACAAGAAACTAGAACGTTTTAGAAGCAAGAGGCAAATGACAAAAAATAAGTATAAAATTGCATTTACTCACATGTTTTATTTAGTGAATCTAAAATAGTTTATGTTATTTTCTTACATTATAACCACTTCAAAGGGATATAAGATATTATAAAAAACAATTAGTCAATAGGGTAAAAGAGAGAATCTTTGCACATCACAGGATAAAAGGAATTCAGTATTTTTATTTTTATTAGCAATTCCCACATCAGTGACACTGAACTATTTTGCAATGTCACCAAGCTAATTAGAAGACAATGGCTAAGTGTCCGTGGCACTAAGTTGGTACCACATACAAACTAATGAACGTTTCAGATGTTCACATTTATTTAGAATGGAAGATTCAGTGTTTACATTTATCGTAATGTAGAAAAGATTAATGTTGCAGTATTGTTATAAATTAAGAAGGCGTCAAGTATAATCTGACTTATTTTACGTGATTTCAGAAATGCTGTGATCTTAATTATGGAGAAGAGAGTATTGATAGGTAGATGTAAAACTTAATCCACAGCTTTAAAGGAAATATTTATTGTAACAAACGCTTATTTTACTTTCCCTTGTGAGTTTTAATGTTTAGTTCCATATCAGTAATTTTAGAGAACGAATTCAAATTATCTGAAAGTATGAAAAATAGCTTTTCATTTTAAAGTTTTTTAAATAATTGAAGCCCTCAGTATCAATTATCATTTCTACTATCTTATTTATAGAAAGAGTACGCATTACATATAAATTTAGTATAAGGCCTTAAAATTAGTGAAATATATATTATTGAGTTTTATTGAGTATGTAAATATTCATTTTACTACAATTTATTTACTGAAAAATGGCAAGAAAATCATTCTACTTTTGAAATGAAATAAGTATCAAAGAATTACATGCTTATACTTAGTTCTTTCACTTACAAAACAAATAAGAAAATATCACGGAATATTAAATATAAAGAAACACATACTGATATGAATATTTTTCGGCGTAAACTTTCAGAAAGGGAGACAGAGAGAGAAAAAACACACACACATGAATGATTTTATGTCATCACTTGAAAACTATTTCCTTTGTATATTTACATTTATTAATGAAATATGGTATCATCGTTTGTTAATATGAGTATTTTCAAGGATAAATATTTATCAATCACGGTTGAATAGTATTGAAATAGTTAAAATTTGCAAAGAGAGTTTATACGATTTGGGTGTAAGTTACGAAAGGAAAAATGTAATATTTCAAGCATTACTTTAAAGGATTATTTTATTATTTTAAAGGATAAAGGATAAAATTTTTGTATTCTTTTCGAGTTAAAAATTAATAAATTAAATAAAGTATTAAATTTAATTTCATTATATACAATAAAAATAAATAAAAATATGAATGAAGTTTCAACTTTAATTGAATGTTTTACTGCTTAATTCAAGGATATAAAAGTTAGAAAATTTACTTTCCACTTTTGAAGAAAAATAACGAAAATATTCAGAAAACGTTCTAAGTATATGCTAGGTTATAATTAAATCATTGAAATATGTAGTAACAAGTTTATATATAAAATAAGTCTTAAGGAAAAATATAATAACGGATTAAATAAACAGAGCATTAAGGCTTTCTACAGCAGAAATAGATTCTATTAATTTTTATTAAAATCAAATGAAGAGCAAGAGTCAAAAATGTGCAAACGGAAGAAAGTCATTGCAAAAAAAAAAAAAAAAAAAAAAAAAAAAAAAAAAAAAACACGCTTGCTTCTAATTTTATTACGTGTTTTGTAACTCTTCAGCAATTAAAATGACGTAATTGGATAAGAAAAATTTGCTATCCTTAATTCGTTGACTTTTTCCATTATAAGTGTTTCAAAAATTGCGTAAAATTATGTAGATTTCTTTTATTTCGACAAAATTCAAAATGCGTAACTAAAAAAGAATCCTAAAATATGTAATCTCAAAAGAAAATCAAAAAGTAACCAGTGTTGATGCTGTTGTTCTTCATAAAACTGCAGGAAAATGTATTTGAACAAAAATTATTTAAATGTACAAGTTGTATTTTTGAAAAATATTCATTCTAGTTTTTCTCAAGTCAACATTTCAAGTTGGTTTAAGCAATTTTTATGTTGGTATTTAGCATTTTTAAATCTCGTTTAACAACTTTTAAAAAATGTATTATTAAGCATTATTATTATTAAGTATGTATTATTAAAAAATGTATTATTTGAATTGATATCAACAAATTAAAAAATATATTATTGAATACTTTTTGATAGTGTTAATATATATAGCAAATATTCCACAAATCTACATACTACTACAGAACACCTGTGTTTAAATTCGTGCAAAATTATACAGGATAGAATACTTTCACAGAAAATGGTGATGTTATTCAAAATAATTTATTAGTTGTGTTAATTCGCTAATCTTGGTTTTACTGAAGAAATACAAAAAGTAAATTAAAGTAAAATTGGGCCTCGTCGGTGGTCTCAAGTATTCTTTTATTTATTTATTATTTTTTAAAATCTTAATAATCACCTAATTTGCATGTGGTAAAATAATAATACAATTCTTCACATAATTTAATGTAGAAATTATGTTCCAATCAATTTCTCTTCATGAATGTAGTGTTCAAAAGTTTTGCCTCTAATAGCACTTAAATATCATTTACGGTGCTTTTCATTTTGTTAACTAGTATATTTTAGGATTTCAATTAATCGGATTAACTGCAAACATACTCAATGTTGACTCTCAAATATTCAGATGACTATGAAAATATAGTTAATTCTATTAAAAAAATGCACAGATCTTCAATTCAATGACTAAACAAACATTGTTATGCTTTATATACTTACTTGTTAGATAAATATACCAATGTTTGAATTCATCAATCAAAGCAAGTAATTTCACAGCATTTATTGTTTTTAATTTCAGATGTTGGATATTTGGCTTTCTGTAGTCTTTAGAGTCGTCATGTATGACATTAATTTATATAATCTTTTGTACAGCCATAGAGCTTTATTAAAGCTTCACTGTATTTACTGTTTCTGATTTTTAATATTTGTAGTTGTATTTAACAGTTGTCATATATGATATATATTAAAACTATAATGTCTTCAACAAGAAAAAACATATTGAAGATTATCTATTTTGCTAGTATCTGTTACACCTATGGCCATAAAATTCTTTCCTCAATTCCCACCAGAAAAGCATGATTACTATATGGTTTGTTTTTTTGAGCTTAATATCAACTTAATTCGCATGTGGTAAAAGTTATAATAAAATCCTTCATATAATTTAATGTTGAAACGGTGTTGTGACATTGCATCCAGAAGCATCAAAAATATGCTTCTATAGAGTGTAGCACTTGAAATAATGCTTCTTTGGAGCTTGAATAAAAGATTACTAGATTTTGTTTCAGATAAGAAAACTAGAACTCCACTTTATTTATTCTTGCAAATATTCCTGTTAATTTTTTCGCCTTTTTAACACCCGACACCTGATGAGACTTTCCAGAAAAGTAGAAGAGTTCTCATCTAATGAATAGTGGTTCATATAAACGATTCTGTCGGTGCGAGTGAACGAAATCGAAGTAATTCCGCAGAGCCAGATGTGAAACAGGACGATGGGAGAAATCGAACAGCGAAATAATTACACATAAGCAGAGTAAGGGGAAAAAAGCAGCATGCAACCAAGGAAAAGCGTTAGAGCTTACCGTTCCGATTCTCGCTATCTGCAGGTTTCATCTGTATCGGGTGGTGCATCTGCAAAGAAGAAAAATAGGATGTAAGTAATGGGTAATTAGTGTTGGATAGACATTGATCAGGGACAACTGTTGCGCCTTTCTTTCTCGCACCCATGCATTATGCACTAGAGGGAAAAGAACGATTTTATATACTAATAGGGGACTGTGTACATATTACACTCAAATAGTAAAGAATATATATATATATATATATATATATATATATATATATATATATATATATATATATAATGCTCTAAAGATGAACCGATAATATTGCTTATGAAAACAACTGAACAAAATTAATAATTTATATAATTAATAAATTATGCCAATAATTATCCAAAAAAAAGGAAAAATATAAATAAATTTATTGATGACTATACTGATTTAATGATATTCTTTTTTGAATTATCAACAGCGTCTATTTTGATTTATTATTTTTCTCTTTCGATACTAACTATTTGCAGATTAGCATGTTGGAGTTAATTTATGGTCAAATTATAGGTGTCAAATATTCTGCGCCGATTTGATTTTGGATAGGATAAATCATAACGTATTTTGTACAAGAAATATAACAAAATGTAAAACAATATACAGAGATTACATGCTCAATTATATTTTTTCTTGTTACTTTAATGTCAGACTAACTGACTCAATTGCACTAGTTAGAAGTTTCATTATATTAGCAAAAACTTAACTAAAAATTTCAAATTCTAATTTAGTTTTTATGATCCTTTATTAAAAACTAATTTAAAAAATTAATTTATAATAACATATTAAACTAAAAATCAATCTGAAATATGTCATCGCATTGAATGAAACGTTAATAAAAAAAGTCATATCTTTTCAGGATGTGGATATAAGCTGGGAATGAGAGAATAATTCTGTTATTTACATATTTGAGAACTAGTTATATTCAATGTATCATTTGTGATTCCAGCAATGTATTTTTTAAGAAAATTTGTAATTTTAATAAAAGTAATAACAACTGCAATTCCGTTTTTATTAAATGGAATAATTTAATTCAATAATCCAACAAAAATTTGATTTGAAATTAAATTTTATTAACTAATTAAATTTTATCCAAGTATTACAGAGCTATTGCTAACAACTCCTTAGAAACGAAATTTAATTTTTACGAAATTGAAGGATTCGCGAGAATTTATAAAACCATGCAATTATAAAAATCACATGGTACTAAGAAATAACACTTAATTTAATTCTAGAAATAATTAAAAATAAAGGCTCATTTGAGAATCTTAAGAGCCTTGAACAATAATACAAAACTAATGACTATTTCAGTTATTAACTCAAATAACAAAAAATAGGAGAGAGAGAGAATCTTTCAAATTTTCGTAGAGTGACAAATAATTTATAACGATAAATTATTAAATACGAACAATCAAAAGCTGCAATAAATTTGATTGTTGTTAGTTGATTCGATGGATTGAAAACGTGTATGTTGAATTCAGATTTATCCATGATTTGAATGTTTACAGGTAAATGAAGTATACATACATCGATCAGAAATAATTAAAATTTTTTCTCCTTATTTGGGATTCTGTTAATGAGCATTTCATATTTCAAATTTGAAATTTCTATTCAAAATATCCGAACAAAGGAAAAATAAAAAAAGGAGATTGCATACAATAGCAATATTAAACAGTTCTGTTTCACTTCTCCAAAAATAACATCATATTTACAGAAAGAAATATTAATTGGTTAATGAATTAGCAGTCTTTAATGTAGAAGGAAATATTTTTATTAATATTTCATGAATATAAGTAATAATAATCATAAATAATAAATATTTCTATAAAACATTTGGTTTTTTAAATTCTTTTAATAATCGGTTCAAAGAGTAATATTTTATGAAATTAATAATTGTATATATTTGTGGCCCACAAAGAAATTTGTTGAAAATTTGCTAACTGAATGCAAAAAAAAGTACATTAATTTTTTTTCCAAAATATTTAATTTAAGTTTTTCGCTTTATATATATATATATATATGTGTGTGTGTGTGTGTGTGTAAGCAGGAACGGTCTCCTAAGCACTTCTCCGCATTATTATTTAATAAAGTTGCCCCCATTTGATATATATTTACATTTGTAGTCACAAGATCACAAATAAAATACCATTTATTTTAGTCATTGCGTTTTTGAGCAGTAATTTTACATTCATGCTTTAACAAAGAACGACAGACGGTGAGCCCTTTGATAAATTAGGTTCAATATTTTATAATGATCTGCATTTTAAAATTTAGAACAATCAACCATATTTCATATACCTAACTCGTTACGTTTTAGAATTGTATTGCATTTACATGTATACAAAATTATGGACCAACAGACGGTCAATACCTTGTCGGATTTTGCTCAATGTTTGATATGCATCGACCTTTTAGATGAAAAACACATGAAGCAAATTTCTTCTATCTTTCTTCTCTTTAGGTTTATAGTCATTGACTCACTTTTAATCAGACCATCAGATAGATAGAAGTTTACAAATTTAGAGTTGAATCTATATATCATATCATAATATTTAGTTCAATGCGTTTTTCGGACTTAGGGAGGTTTGAAAAGTCGAGATTCTTTAAAATCTCCAGTTTGAATTTTTTCATCATTGCAATATTTTCTGTTTTTATATTTTGTTCATGAAGAAGTAAATGGTATAGGAATTTGTAATTAGACATTGCAGTAGTATTATTAAAAAATAACTTCAATAACTTTTATTAAAAAATTATAATGCAAATACTTTTTTGATTCGAATGGTTACGTAATAATTATTTTAAGGAATCATTTTTTAATTATAAAGCATTATGAAACACTTTGAAGTTTCCATTCCAGTTAATTATGAAGGAAAATAAATTAACCTTCGAATAAGATTTCATTTTTATCCAAGCTACAATTTCTTCCTCTATAATTTCCAATTTAAGCAATTACAAAAATAATATTTTGCTTAATTTTTCATATTTATTATAATCTAATTAGCGTTTTGGTGTGTCTGTTTCAGGAAATTCAAAATTAAACGGAATAAACTTTTAGGGTTTTAATATTATATTACATCTATTTCATGTATGAAAGTCTAGAATTTGATTAACTGAAATTAAAGTCTATGTATTCACTGCATAAAAAAAACGAAGTTTAAAATTAAAATAAACAACAAACTGAATTGTTTGATAAAAATAATCATAAATGCTAAATGTTAACCATATAAATGGTCTCTGTAGCTAAGATTGATTAAAAAAATACAACTTTAGTTAAATAAAGAAAATGATTTGAAGAAAAATAATTCTTTGTCCTCTTATTTTACAAAATTTCTCTATCAAAACAATCTACAATTCAGAAATGATTTACGTTTTTAAAAGATAAATATCGTTTGCATTTCAACAAAGTATCAAATAACTTGAAAATAAATCATTGATATTATTTGCAAAAATATTTTTTATGAACGATAAAATTAGAAAAAAGTAGAGTTATTATTCTAGTTACCTATTTCTGAAATGGTACAGGTTTGTAACAGTTTGAAAAGACACAATTTCAGTTGAAATTTTGTATATTTTTTGTTTTCATTAGTACATCAAATCATTTGAACGATTAAATGCTTAAATATTTATTATCACCAATAAATACTACTAATTATTTTAATCATTTTTACATTCATTAGAACTCAGGGTATTTCCAGACAGGTCATATTGAAAACATTCTTACTGTACATAAACATTCATAGCTGCAAAGACAAAAATCTATAAGCAATTTCTTTTACGGCTGCTATAAAGAACTTTAGTTTTTGCATCGAAAAAGTTACAGTTTGACAGCAAAATATCTTCAGCTATTCATCATACCTGTACACAGTCGGCAAATAGCCGAACAAAAGCGTAACAGATCGCCCTTACCGAACCCATCAGTAAAGCAAGGCGAGGTGATAATGGAAAAGCAAGCAACGGGTAACAGATTCCGCAACCGTGAGTCGTTACCTCCGAAATTCGCTCTCATCAGGTACGATAAACAATATCCGTACAAAAAATAAATAAAAGAGCACTTGTTATACGGATTGTTATACTGAATGGTACCAAGCAAAATGTGCTATCAGCTGTACTTATTTTTCTTTAGCTGCAAGAAGTTCAAATAAAATAAATTAATTGAGTTTTTGTGTGGTATAAATTGAGAAAATAAAGAATAAATTTTAATAAAATAAGATGAATCACAATTAATTCAAAATTTAGAAATTAGAATAGAAATGATTACGTAATAGACTTAATATATTTTTCAAAATTTCCTGTTGAATAAATCAGTCAGTAGTAACATTAAAACATTTCATGAAATTAGAGATTGAATGGGCAAAATAGTTCTGTAATGAGCAAATGATTTCTGTATTGAAGTATTGTGCACCAGTGATGATGTTAACAATGAACCAATTAACAATATTAATAAACATCAAATGATATTTATTGAAACTGCTAACTGAAAATTTATACATCTAAAACGGAATTTAAATCATTCTCTCAGATAAATTGCGCTGTTCATCTATAAAAACTTTCAAAATTACAATCTGAAATATCAATGAAATTTTTAAAAAAGAGGAAACAGTATAATTAAATAAGAAAAAAATGCCAAAATATTAGGGTTTTTTTTTTGAAATTTGAAATTGAATAAGGAAAACAAATGGCAAACTTTTAAATAATCTTACAAAATCCCTGACAGCCAAATTAATTGAAACTTTTAATCTGGAATTTATATCGAACATAAAATTCTGGTGATTTTAAAGAAGTATTATCTGATTTATCTCTAATAAAAAACCATAAAAATATTTTTAGATAATTTCCTTCAAGCAAACTACCTGAAATAAAAATATTGTAAGGAATACACAGCTTTCCAGAAAAAACGTTCTGAAGAACTCGTTCCTGTTCTTATTTTTACTTTTAAGCATTTTCCTTTAATTTCTTCATTATTTACTTATTTAATTTTTATTTTACTTTATGTATTAAACCTTGTATTGAGATTCTAACTAAACTATTTAATACACAAAGAAGTTTTTTCTTAATATCTTCTCTAAATGAGCTGTTTATAATAATTATTACTGTATTTATTGGCTTAACACTTTAGTGCGATAAGTGACTTAAAAATTTAAATTCCTCATTAAAACATCGAAATTTTTTGCAAGTAAATTCAGCAATAATCTGATTTCGTCAATATGCATTAGCTTTTAATAGTCGCAGTAGTCTATTTAAATGATTTACGATTCGATATAGTATATAATCTAGAGTAAATAGAGAGTTATTTGCAGAATCATATGATTATATGACGATCCATATTGACTTTATTATGCTTGTCACATAAACCACATGGCACGAGAACTATAAATGTAACATGATATATGATATAAACATAATTAGCATTAATTAGTATATAAACTACGTGCAGTTCAAACCGCATAGAATGATATCTCACAATCCGCCGATTAACCTTCATAGTTAATATATTATTATGAGCAGCTTATTATAACAGGCAAGTAAAAAATGACACTCGAAATTTTAACATTTTAAATATATATTTGGTGACTAAAAGATTTCATAAGTTGAAGATAATCACTGAATAAAGTTTTCTTTGAAAAATGAAATGAGATGAAAATTAATAATTCGCATATCAGAGTTCGGTTATTATTCCAGACAGATACATAAACAGAATATTCATAATAATTTTTTTCTGGAGATAAGCGTAGAGACCACATTATCCTGCATTTCATGCAAGAGAAGAAAGCGACCCCCCCCCGCCCACAAAAAAGACAAATTTATCAAAGTTCGTCACTTTGCAACTAACCGCAACATATATTTTGAATATAATGCTTTATTTCATTATTAAATTGTCGATAGAAAATCTCGCTAAGAAACATAAAGAGATTTATGATATTATTGAACCAGAGGGGAAATTAAAGAGGATATCTTAAAAATCGATCTATTTGATGTATGAAATAAATTTAACACGTACAAAATCAGAAATCTCTAATATCACGCAAGTAAGTCTATACCAGATAAATATAAATGAAATATTTTATAAACTAGAAAACGAGATATAAATTTAGGAACATCCGAAATGGTACGGTTTTAAGATTTGATGGATGGAAAGTACCATCTGGTGTAGAAAAGAAGCTTGTATGATATGGAAAAAATCCGTCGAAACTTCTATTCTCAAAGAATGAATTATTTAAAAACATTTAAAAGCTTCATCAGAATGGATATACAGAATAAGCATTATATCCAGAGAAAAATTATTTTACAGAACGGCGAGAAAAGTAATGTTTCGTCTTCTTCGTCGATCTCTTTCTGTATAACTGATGCTTATATGAGATACGATCTATACAAGACATGCAGTTGTTTTGATCAGCCTAGATAGGTGAAAAATATGTGCTCGTTGCTTTAATGTAACGCCCATGGGTTGCATTGGAGTACGGAGACATGATATGGCGTTATTACTTCCGTTATAAGAATTTTTATGCAGCTTTCTGATAAATATATATATGAATCTGGGAATAAAGAATACACTGGAAGTTGTGAGAACAGAAGGTTATAAAACGAATCTTCTTACTGCAAGGTCGTTTCTTGTTTTGAGGAACAAATATGAGCATCTGCTCTGATGCTTTCGTTATTTGCAGCTGGCGGCTACCTTGTTTTGATTGCAATCTCCAATGAAGCATTTTTTTATGATCGTTGTCTGCAATAATAAAAGAAATAAAAGGGAAAAACCGATAGTAGATGCAAAAATATCCTAAATTCAGTTTACCGCGAAGTTTCTAAGCGATAGAAAGACACTTTGGGCTGCAAATGTAAAGCTATGAAAGAAAAGCATTGAAGGAGAAAACTAAGTGGAAATTTACCATTTTATTTCCTCTTTTGTAACTATGTTTAATTAAAGATGTTACTAACAAATATTACAAATACATATATTTTGGTGCTTTTATTGTTGAAAAAAGGAAGTTACTTTGCTTTAGGCATTGTCCATCGAAAATATTAATAATGTTTTATTTTGGGTGATAGCGACTAGTGATTTTTTATAATGTTAATTCGTGTATAGACAATTTATAGTTAATTAATGTCTAGCAGTTATTATATTATAATTAAACAAATTAATTTTAAATATAAAAGACTGTAAAAAATTAAAAGTAATTTTAATATAATATCTTTAATTCTTCTTTGAATTTCAAAAAATTGCAGCTCTTTAGAAATGATGAACTAAAGAAGTAAACAAAAAAAAACCTACTAAACTGAACTAGTTAAAAAAATCTACAAAATCTGAGAGTTTTTTTATTATTCTACAGCGTAATTTGTATTAATTTTTTTTACTTATAGTGAAATTAATTCAATTTTATTTTCTGTGAAGAAAATATTGTTAAGTTATATGTGTACATACACAAAATATGGAAATAAAATATTGATCTCAGAATAAAAAAAAAAGGCGAGAAAACATTTTTCTGGATAGAATGTAGGTAACATTTCGTTAAATATTAGAAAACTCAGAAATGATTCTGTTAAAGTCAAATAACGAACTGAAAAATAAGTATTGTAACTTTAATCAGGAATTCGTAAGAAATTGTAGTTCTTTAATGAATAAAGTTATCTTTACATTTTGGATCAAGTAAAGTGTTTGTTTTAAAATATATATTAGCAGATGTGCCTACTACAGTGCGAATAAGTTATTTCATAGTTATTCTACTCTATTTAATAATTTTCTCTATACATTTTTCTCATTTATACAATTCCCTTTAGATAAACATGCTTTAAGCTCGTCTGCTGATTAATTTCACATCTATTTAACCAAATAACTACATTACATGTGTATATTTATATTGATAATATTCATATACATGCGTGTATATGTAAATTAACATACCTTTTCATGTCTGAATATATAAATTAAAATATTTCTCTTTCATGCAGTTTTTAAGCAAAATTTATTATGCTTGCTCATAAACTAATTAAAATAAATACACGATTTAATATCTTTGGAAAATATTATAACAGTAAATGTAAGTTCTAATGAAAGATGTTAGGAAGATGTGCCCTGAATAACTTTAACCAATCAAGGTAACCAAACAAAAAGAAAATATCTAAAGATGAAAAATATTATCAATATCTATAATTATTTCAAGTTGTTATATCACGCTCTGTTTCTGTTTTAAATGCATATCTATTTTTGCCATTTGGCAGTACATTCATTAATAAAAAAAGGGGGGTGGGTGAGTCAGATAAATTTATATACATCCTATAAAATATAAAGAATTATAATATTCTATTTTTATGAATCAATTCTTAAAAATTAATATACATTATTAGCATCGAATTATAGAAATTACATGAAGAAAAATTAAGAAAATTAATATTTACGCTTCCTAAATGTTACAATTATAATAATTGTTATAGATAATAATCAATTAACTATTTTCAAAAAAAAAAAATCTGCAGATTTACTCATATTTTTTTTTCTAAGCCTTAAAACTCGCTTCCTCTGAAATAAAAACAATAAACACCATTTCCTAAACGTTTTTATTTCTAACTAGATTCAAGCACTAGTGGAAGACGCAAATTTTATTCAAGTTCTTTAATCGCGTTCCAGCAGAAACAGCGCCAACTTGAATTAAACACTTTCATCGTTTTACCTTAGGAAAAATACAAAAGAAAAAGAAAGGAAGGAGAAAACTGGAAATATGGAATTTCCTTTGCCACCTCACCCACAATGCAGTAATGGGTCCAAATAGCAGTTAGATTTGGACAAACCAGTATTTCCTCAGGTCAGTTTTACTGCCAGGGGGGTTCTACAATTATTGTCTGAACGAACGCAATGCCAAATCTTTTCTCTCTGGTAACCTTTGTGGGGTGGGGGAAGAAAGTAAAGATAGGGTAACGGGAGCGATAATTTTCTTCTTCTGCTTTAGCAAAATCTTTACGGAATCGTGATCGGATTTAAGTTACGGTTTCAGGTATAAAGAGTATCATCACGTAGGCGTTTCTAGACATAAGTTCTCTGTAACAAAAAAAAAAAAAAAAAAAAAAGGAAATCTAAATCTTTTCACTTTTTTTTATGTCATCATGAAAGAAAGGAAAGACCCGTTGACTCTAAACAGCAAAAAATAGCGGCTAGAAAGCATTCTTTTCAAATCGAATTTAGATATATTATTACAAAAACAAAAACAGACTAGCTTTTAGAAAGAGCCATTGCCTTTTCATGGGAGCAACTATCTGAATTTAAAAGAATTTTTATGTTAGTCATACATTTTCTTTCTGGCTGCTCTACAGTAAAATGAAATTGAAACATTCTGCTCTAGGTTTAGATTACTACATTTTAGCAACCATAAACAATTCTAAGGTTTATGCAATGTTGATGTATCATTTAAAAACTTATATTAAAATATTTTCTTAAACAGCATATTCTGAAGCTAAGGATAATGCATAAATAATATTTTAAGAATATTGAACTACAATATCTTACCAATAAAAATAATGCGTTAATGTATTTCATCGTAAGATCGTTGTAGATGTCAGAAAACATATCAGAATTTAGACAACACTGCAGTCTTTTTTTGAGAGCAAATATCTAAATTTACAAGATAATTCCTCTCCTTCCCAAAAAAGATTGCTATTTGAGTATCACATCAGATAGTATACTATTAGTCGTTCAACAGCTTTCAGTTTTAATCTATGAAAGAAAGAAATTGAAAACGTGTGCATTAGTTGATGATTGCTGTATTGGAGCAGTTAAAAATAATATTGGAATTGAAATGATGTTAGTGATTTGTTCGCCAAAAATGTGGCAAAAATATTCTCGCATCAAATTCACCTATTTTATGGAGCAAATAAGAAAAGCTACTAAATGTCATAATAAAGAATAAAATAACCTTTGGTAAGCTGTTTGAAGAAAGTTCCTATTACACAAAAATCAGTAATTTATGTTGGAACATTACACCAATGTAAATATTGAATGGAAAAATGTTAATTAATTTTTTATGACTTTTCAAAGTAGCTTTGGCTTTTCTAAAACTTTATGGAAAGTGTTTAAAGATTTGGAAGCAAATTTTTTTTATCAATAGAGTTTTAAAAAATTAAATTGCAAAATACTTTTTATTGTTTCTTAAAAATTTGTTAACAATAAAACCATTATTTTATAACAGTTAAAATAATTAAAATGATTTCAATTGTACAGCAGTTTTTGATTACCCCCGATAGTAAATTTAAATTAATTCTAGTTTCTAAAAACATTTATTATATTTTGTGAATATCATTAATTTATTTATGCAAGAATTTTGCTCTTGTAGAATTTATAAAAATATGATCCCATTTAATATGTTAGAATTAAAAATTAAAATAACATTAGTTGTCTGTTATTTTTTATAAACATTGAAATAAAATTTCATTCTAGTTCCTGTGAGTATCATAAACATTTCGCAAATATTATAGTTTCATCATAGTCTTAAGCTCTTTTACTTCTATTTGATAGTTTTATTCGTTTTTTAATCTACAAGAATTAAATTTTACACTCTGACTCTAAAGAAGAAGGAGCAGAGAACCGTACAGTAAAAAAAAAGGCATAATTTAAGCTATTAAAAATTTGTAAATTTTGTTGGTATTTCTAATTTGCCTCGAGTCACTGAAAAACGAAAATTACTTAGGGAACGCAGAATCTAATATTTAGATTTTCGTATTTTGTTTTATTAAAAATACAAATAAGAACGATGCCAACTTCTTTAAAAGTTTGAACAGCCGTTTAATCACACCTCAAGTAATATAATTTCACGCACGAACCAGAAAAGAGAGAAATAAAGTTTTGAAAATTGGACGGCCATTATATTACTAACAAAGTGAAAGAAACTTTTCATTAAATGCAAACTAAGGATATGTAATCAAAAAGCGGCTAAAATTTTTAGAGAAATGTGAAACATAATTAAATCACGCAACAAAACACCAAACGTTGGAAATCGGGGAGAATATAGGTTAATTTTTTCTCAACATTTTCGAGTCTTTATAGCATTTAAAACAACATTAACACTCTACTTTTCCCGCTTCCTACGTTGATGTATCCTAATTATTATACGTCACATTTTCACATTTCCAGTTACGTAATAAACAATTTTACGTTTGGAGAAGGTAGATAAAAAAAGGGCGAGTTGAGTAAAAGAGGTTGTAGTTAAAAAAATGGAAATGTTTTTAATATGTATGCACAAAAGACTGAGTGTACCTCACCACTGGAAGGAGAACAATTATTCCTGTCATTTTCCACTTGACTTGAAATTTTCTTCTAAAGTACGTGCTCAAACGTTGACAGAGGGTAGAAAAAAAATGCTAAACTTATGGTGTTGCTCAAATTAAAAAGATTGCAGCCTTAATACGTGGCTAAAAAAAGATTATTTAATATTGTTAAGCGAACGAAATACTTCCACAACTGGGATTTATTCACCCTGGTCTTAACTTACTTGTATTGAAGAACTTGATATTTTTTAGGGACTTTTCTAGGGGAAAAAAGTTTCAACAGAGTGTTGGACGAATTACGAACTGATTGGTTGGTAATCCTTAATGAGAACTAAAGAAGTGAAAAAAGCTTCCGAAATAATTCAATCAAGTAATTTGCACCAAAATGCGATATTAAGCACTACTTCACGCTGAAAAAAGATTTCATTACATACATTTTTTTCCCGTCATAATTTATATATTTTTTTTCTAATTATTTTCTCATAAATCATTTAACTGGTTGCAAGCATTTTAGAAAATTTTTCTACCTCGGAGGAGGTATAAAAAGCAAGCATTAGTTACTTCATAACAAAGTCACGTTTATTGTTCAGTTAAAAATTCAGACAATGCATCCTTTTGGGGATTGAATCTGGAATTTTTAAAATACTTCTTAGTTTGTAAGTAAGTGTTAAATTTATTAACCAAGTAATGTTTATAAAATTTAGATAATTATGCTAGTCGAAAAACTATAAAGTTAATAAAGGAAAAAGTCATAAAAATAACTTCTTCATGGTATTATGCTTTTAAAATAAACCACGAATAAATTTAATGAAATTTCAACTTTTCAGTAACTAAAATGAAGTGGAAATTTTGATCTAATATTGTAATTTAAATAAAACGAACATAAATTTTAATTTATTATTCAACTAATTTTTCTATTATTTAAAACAATATACACTATGTATGTATTTGAAGACCTTAAATTTAGTTTCTACCTTCAACTATTTTTACCTTAAAACTCTTATATTCTAAAGATGCTTGTAAATTTCGAATCATCATACGGTAAACTAGAAAATAATTTCTCATTTTTAATGAGTAAACTATTTATTACGTAATAGTATTTGATTCTCATTTGGTACCCAACAAAAATCCGTCAGCATTTTTAAATGCTGTGGTAACTATTAATAATTTTGGTGCTCAATAATTCTTTTTAAAACGCTAAGCTATTCAACAATTTTTTAGTTAAAAATTTTAAGTTGATCTTTAAGAACGAACCTTTATATCATATAATACAATTATCTTCGGAATATTTTTGATTTCATTTTACTCTCATAATTTTGACAATGTGTTTGAATATTATTTGTTTCTTTGTGATATTCTTTATTTTTATATTCATTATTATAAAAATTATCTAATTGTCTAATTTATCTTATTTTATTTCGTTTCAATATATTATTGCCTCGTGCTATTTTTTCTATTACAAATATAATATGTTTACTTTTATGTTTAGAAAAACACATTTTGTTTGGTTATCTTTTATTTCGGAAATCTGGCATTTTTAAATTTTTCATTTCAAATTTTATATTAATTGGCGTGCTTGATTAATCCATTATGATCATTTGTGATAACATCAATAATAACGATAACTTCCATAACTAATTAATTATTTTAGAAAATTTTACTATAATTCATGTATGACCATGAATGATATGAATGATTTCCTGTTAAAATAATGAATAGCATGAATAAAAATCTTGCTACCATACCAGCAACATAATAAAAATATTCCTATCATTAAAGCATGGCGTTTTGAGCCAAGACAAGGAGGCAAAATGTTTCATATGATTCTTAGACGATTTGCATAGTAAAAACTAGATTACGCAGAGAGAAACACCAAATACTATTTTGATAGCAATATAGTGATAAATTTATTACATACATTTTAATTTAATTAATCTTACTCATTTATTCAAATTGCTAACTTATGTTACCCAGTTTTAAAACTTTAACAGAAAACAAATAAAAATTTTAGAAACAAATTTTTATCACTTTAACCACTTTACTTTCTTTTATATGATTTTTCATAGTGTTTAAATATGGATCCATTTATTGAAAATTCATTGCTAAAATTCCATTCATTCAAAGAACTTTGGTCGTTTTCTAATACTTTTTATACGCGAAAGCTATTGGAAAAAAATTAAAGTACCCTCATAAAAGGCAAAGCATTTTCGAAAAGAATTCCTTTTAAAAATTTAAAATACTGCCTGAAGCGCTGTTGTATGCTCTTTTAAGTAATAACATATCATGCGATTTTAAATAAAAGCTTTCGATGCTTCGCTAAGTAAACAAAAGGATGATTTAAGTATATTTGATATTTCTTTACTAGTTAATAGCATAAAGGTTCATGTAAACATAAATATGCTTTTGAGGTAAGATTTTATGACACAAGCTGTTTTAAAGTTTATAATATTTAACTATAACATAAACCTAAATCATGCGATACAATTATATTATTTAGATAAAGTATTCCATATACGACTAAGACTATTCCCATAATAATCACCCCAACTTTAATTTCATTTAGATTGTACTCAATTAGTAGGTATTTCTATAAAGGCGTCCCATAAATTGCTTATTGCACACTTATTTATTATTAAGAGTGAGTAAATATTACTTAACAAATTTTAAAGGTGGATAAGATAACAGTCAATTGTACAGACGAATTATATTTACATGTTTAATCGTAAAAGGAAACTGTTAAAGGAATAATTAAGATTATTAAGAATAACAACAATGCATGAATGAAAGCAAGACGTCTATTATTGCACAGAACACACGGCAGTACTGTTACATACAATACATATTCGGGAAATACATATATTATATACAATAATTACATGACAATATGCAATATTGTTTAACAAGAACACATTAATAAATGCTCGAACATGCGAATGAAAGTTGATGCCATGGCAAAGTAAAAAAGAACAAGACTAAATAATTTATAATTCTTGCATTCCTGAGATAAAGGCTGATAGTTATTGCTCAAGGAATTTGATAGGTCAGGATGACTATCTTCAATCTCTATGAAAGTATATGTGTATCAAAACATCAGCGACAACCGATTATGAGTTTGTTATAAGCGCCATCGCAGTGGTTAATCGAACCCATGAACAACCTGGTGTCTCTGCAAGGAAATAGTTCATTAACTGAAACTATAAAGCTTGCATTACAAAGTGAGAAGTTTTAAGACCACTTACTTTAAAACATGATTATTGTATTACATTTTAATTTTATTAGTTTTTAGTGCCACATTATTTACATACTGGAATATCCATTTCTTTATTTTTCCTCCTTTTGTGTATATTTTATCTATTGGTCTATAATTTTCGTTATTGCTTTGTCACAGCACCGTCCCAAATTAATCCACGTGGCTTTACAACACAAATTCCTATGGGCTGACGTCCTGGATTAGGGGTAGCATGCGTTTCTAGTATTCTGGGCGTCTCGGGTTCAAGTCGCGGTTCGGGCATGGTTGTTATTCTGTGTTCTATCTGTAAGTAGTGTAAATGTGCCTCCCCGGGAATAAAAAGGGACTATGCAAGCGAATGTGTGAAGCATGAAGTAACTAAGTCGTACTCTTGGCACTGGTTGGCAATACTGAAAAACAAGGGACGCTAATTTAGGCTTAAAATCGCTGACAGCGATCAGCGGGCTTGTCAATGACAAGTGCCATTGGAAATAACAACAGTTCCTATGTAAATATGACTCTTCGGTGTATATGTGACAAATCATTGAAGATTATCTGTCTATTCCGCCACAATGAATCATTCCAACACAGCGAATGGTTTATTTTCAATGATTAATAATTTTTTCGGTCAGACGATACTCAAATGATGATCACAATGAAATTATCTTAAGAGATATTACATCAAATTAAAAAAAAAAGGAAACTTCACTTGAAAAAAAATAACAAAATAAAATACATTTTAACGTTGTTTGGTTAAAGACATTTATTTATCACTTCTATTTTGTATCTATACATTTCTTCATTCCATCCATAATTGATGATAAAATTTAAAAAAGTTATTTAATATTATTATATTTTGGCCCCATGTACATATAAAGAAACCTTCTTCCTCCAATAGTAGAGTTGTTTCAACCATTATTAAGCCCAGTAGCTGTATGTATTTTGTAATTTGGAAATTCTTGAATAATGGCAAGTAAAATTGATAAAATCCTTTATCTGAAAAAAACAATCTTGTAGATTGCAATCCGAATATTTTTTTCAACTGAAAAGTTCATATCCTCCATAAAAAATATTTTTTCCTGATAATGAGTTTTTCCCGAAACGAGTTCAAAGATTCGAATAAATTAATTCCCCTAACAAAAAAAAAAAAAACCTTTTTAAAACTAAATTTTGAAGTTGGGTTTTTTCCAAAGAACATGATACATTTTTAAACTTCTTAGAAAAAATACCTTGCATAAAAGAAAACTTACATTTCAATAACCATCGGAGTTCCCATCGGTTATACATATATATAAGGCTTACATAAAAGAAGAAACAAAAGGCAAACGCCGGTACCTGCTTCTGTATCTAAATATGACTTATCATCCCTTTCAATCTATTGGACAAGCAGGAAAACAATAAAGCCTCAGTAATGAGCTATAAACATCTATCTGCTTTGATTTTCTGAGCAGATCGCTTTCCGAACGAGAACTTCCCAAACGGTGCCGATTGTTACAATAATGATTCTTTTATAACCTACAAAGCACAAGAGAAATGACTGCTATTACGACACAATTCATACTGTCATGAAAAGCCCCCATTCGTCAGTTGGTCCTTGTTTGTTCTATATATAGAAATGAAAGAAAATAGAAAATAACCATATAAAGCCCCATAACCATATAAAACAAGTTCTGAGAAATATCTACAAATAGTTCAGTGATATATAAACCATTCAAGTGTTATCTTTAGTAAAGCATTTGTAATGCAACTTGGTATTTAATATTGTTATTGAAAGAGAAAGACAAGCAATATCGAAATTTGAAGCGGTTTCGAATGATATTTACAAAAGAAAAGTTAAAGGCATTTACTGTTTTTATCAGCTATCATTTAAAAGTTTTAAGACATGAAATGATATTAAATATAAGAAGAGAACCTGAAGTATGAAGATCTACCGTTTCAAATTCCTTTGACGTGCGAAAGAAATAAAAAAAAGAAAATTAAATATTTAATTAATGTTATTCATTGTTTATACATCACTTATTAATTTTTAGGGAAATGGATATTTCAGTCAAAGCATTTTGGATCAGTGGTATGTTAATTTCAGAGATTTCTCTGTCATTTAAAAAAGACTGGATATTGCAATTTTAAACAAAAAAAAGTCAGAAAAATAATTTGCTTTCAAAGAGTAAAGAGTCTTAACTCGGAAGCGTGGCACAGTAAACATCGATTATTATTAAACTGTTTTTCAAATTTCCATAAATGCTTCCAATTCATATTGATTTGATACCCGTCAAATGCGCTAGACCCCACCTTGAGATTTATTGTGTATTTCACATCACGTAAAAGGATGTGACATTCCAACAAAGCTAAATATCAAGTATGTCAAATGGATATTAGTAATGTTTGTCGGTGACTGTTATGTTCCAGGAATTGTATAATGAGAACCCATAGCATAGTGGAATCACAAACATATGAAAGTGAATCTCACATTTCATTTTCAACGATTATTTTCTTTTTGAGAATTTTGATAAATTAATTGCTGCACAACAGAAATTATCAGGTTGCAAATAATTTAATATTATAAGATAGGTAACTCAAGGGCAATCGTTAAATATGACTGTGTTTTCAGCATTCGTATGGAAAATGATTATTATGAAAATATATTTGGGAATTACATGGTAACTCAATGGTTATGAAAGCAGTGACTGGCATTCTGGTAGCTTTGTTTAAAAGTTTTCAGAAAACAAAGAAAAATGCTTGAAAGTAAAATTATTGTTGATAATTGCAGAATTTGCATTTTTTGAATATAACTTATTCAATTTTACGTTGGTTTTTAAGTTGTTTAAATGATAAATAGTCCTCATTACAATTATGGTTGAATAATATTTTATAGTGAGGCATAGATACCTGCAAATATTAGTAATGATTTAATTATATATATATATATATATA
>JAPMOQ010035568.1:1667194-1717054 GCA_026543055.1 Argiope trifasciata | reverse complement strand
TATATATATATATATATATATATATATATATATATATATATATATGCAATGCAAAGAAATTTAAGTTATAATATCACTTTTCTTTCAAAAATTAATGTCATGTTTATGGAGATATAAATGAAAAAGTATTTCATATTATCCATGAAATAATTTATACTTATTTAGAAAATTGTCATATCTGACGTAAAAATACATTCAGAGCTTATTCAAGAATTATCCAAATTTAATTTAACATTCTATAAACAGAACACATTACATTGGATATTTATGTTTTAAAAAGTTTCGATTGAATGAGATGCTCGGTATTTTTCATTTAACAAGAATACACTTAGATTAATTTTGGCATAAAGATTATACAAAAAATTACCAAGATATTCTTAAAATATCAAAATTTCTCATAAAAGAAACCCTCACATTTCACTATCTTCAAACATTAGCTTTCATTTTTTTCTAATATCTGACGTAACGTAGGAAGTACTTAAAGACAATGAGAAGGTGATTCAATAAGTTGCACCAGTCACAATTTTCTTAAAATAGTCCAAGTAAAATGAAGCGTCGGCAGATGATACTTGAAATTCAAAAAAAATCTTTTATTCTTTTATTAATACTCTGGCGATTGTTTTCGAAGTATTCTAACTGGAAACCCTTTTAACAAAGAGCAATGCTTATATTCTGAATTTATTTGAAAAATGTGAGAATAAAAAATTGTTACCTTTAACTTCTTTACCTCCATATATTGTTCTGCAAGCTTGTACAAGAAAAATTTCTTAATTGCCGTTAAAAACCATTTTGTTGAAGTTAGCCTTAATTGCCTACGCATAATAGGATCCATAAAATGTTCCAATTTTATTATTTGTAGTTTCAACTAGAACAATTTCCGTAAAGCATTAACTGGAAGTACGACAGCTCAAAAGGTCTGTCACCTTACAGAAAAACATTTAACAGATAACGGGCTTGGTACTATTCAGTTTTGAAATTTAATGACATGTAGAAATTTGTTTCTGCATTTAGAATAATTCTCCATAAGCCTCTAAGGCTAGGAGCATGAAAAACAAAAACTTGAGATGCCAAAAATAATTTCTGAAGAGTTTTAAGAGCGATCGCACACACGTGGCAGGGTGAAAAAAAAGTGAACAGCTTTAATGTTTAAGCGGTACGAGGTTCGGCATTTACGGGTCGCATCAGGCTCAAAAGCGATACCTGGTTATTTGTCAACTAGCTGTCGCAGATGAGGTGGGGTCGTTTATTTTGGGAGAGTACGAGCCATCGTCAATCATATTGGCCAGAATTCTTTACAGTTAGAAAATCGCGAAGGACGGTCGTTTTAAAGAAAAATCTTCCGAGAAAAATGTCCTTCCAAAGTTTAGGTGAACTAACCTTCAATAAATACTGAAGGAAGATAATTTTCTCTGCCAATGTGAGAGAGATATTGTAGAAAATATTATTTTTACTTACAAGCTTAAATGGGCAGTTCCGTATCCGTACAAGGTTAAAAAAAGGTAGAATTAATATAATGAGATTTGTAAATTGAATAATATAACTTCTAAGGAATTTTTTAAAATCTGAATAAATTTTTAAATATGGTTGCCTGAAAATCGAGTTAAGTAATAAGTTCAGGCACGTATTGTTTGCTATGTTTTTTGCTATGTTTTGCGCTAGTGCTTTTTTTAAGATGAATTTACTGTTGAATTTAGCAAATTGATGCGTAGATTTGTGATATTGCATTTGCTACGTTTTATTTTCTTTACATATCTTTGAAATAGCGCAAAACGGATTTGCTTTTTCTTTTCCACAATATATCTCAGTAATTATTTTACTTCTGAGTACAGGTTAACACATATATTTTGCCATTAAGTTATTAAAACTTCAAAATGCTATTCCTTGGGTTTCTAGTCAGTCATAGTTTAGTTTTACTTTTACGAACTTTTCCTACTATACCATGTTATCTTGAAGATACTTTCACGTCTACGAACTTTTCCTTCTGTAGCAAATTATCTTGAAGATGCTTTTACATCTACGAACTTTTACTTATATACCGAGTAATCTTGATTCTAGGTGCATGTCCTTTTATGTACATAGAAGCCCATTTCTAGTTTACTTCATGTAATGTTCTCCATCAAGTGCATCGATAGGTTATTATCCGTGGGGAAAGTCAAGAATAGGAAACATCATGACCTGTCCTAAAGGACCACAAATTTCATTCGTAAGTAATATTGAAAGCGAGGTATGTCTAACGCAAATTAAAGACTGTGTTAAGTTCATCCATTTTAAAAGATAATCACGTATTTTTGTTAGTAGTAATGTAAATGTAAAAAGAATAAGCTTAGAGTCATAAAAGTGCAATTAAAGTGTTGTAAAATGTATTAAGGGCATAGCTTTATCATACATGTTTAGAGAAAATAAATAAGTGAATTCAAAGATGATTGAGTGTTACCTGTTTTGTTTCCGATGTTTAAGACATAGCAAATAAAGTGTTTCCTTCATTTACTAAAGAAAGAATTTTCTACCATTGTTAAAATGAGGCCATTAACGATTTAGGAACATATATAGAGGATTTAAATAATGAATTAACATTTTATACATACGCTGCATCTAAAATAAATTGTCAAATACAGAATCCTGAATGAAGGGTGATTGAAGAGAATCGTTGTATAAATATTTGATGAATCTGTTACCGAACGAATTTCAGAATGCTATCAGATAGTAATTGCAGAAACTCTATTAAAAGGTTCTTCAACTCTATCTAAACAATGGAATAGCTTTAATATTGATGCATAAATTATTACATCCAATAAAGAACGGTATTAAGTATTTAATAATTACAATTCCTTACAGAAATAAATTGCAGAATTCCTTAAAATAAGAAATGCATGACAAAAGTACGTTTAATAAATTATAGCCAGATATTTAAGATGTAATAAAGTCCTATAAGTTGTAAGTATAATGATCTGTAATTGTGAAATAAATTTTATATCCGTTAGGCAATCCTTCTATTCCTCTGAATTCCACCAGTCACGAATTGTACAACCGTCATTCAAGAATACATATATGTAACGTGCTGTTTGGTGTCCTTACATTCAGAAGACACATTGAATAGCAGAAGAATGAGAGAAAGGGTTATCGGAAATATGTTATAAATCAATATGTTATCAATAAAACGCTATTGCGGCATTTGTAATACCTCAAGTTCTCTACTGAGGTTCCATCTTGCATTAAATGGTTGACTCATCAGTTTATGGTTACTGTTAGGATGGTAACATGGACGTGTTAGAGAAAGTCTCAGAAGATATTGCTAAGGAGGAAAAGTACTCAAAGATATAAGTAGATTTGAGTCTAATGAATTTTAAATTAGCACAGTAGGGAAATTTATATGTATTTTATTGTCTAATTGCAATTTAATGTGCTTACTCCTCAAAAGCATATATATATATATATATATATTCAAAATTTGTGAAGTATAGAAAACTAAAAAAAAATATTGCGACTGTTAATGGTCATCTGCAAAATCTTAGGTGGATATGTGTGCGGGAATACCAATTTTTCATATATTCTTTAATATATGGGTATTTATTATAAAACGGAAATATAATGCAAAAATGAAACGGATATCATTTTTTACTTTTTCTAGAGGATAATTTTTCATCTAATTTTTTAAAAAAAAATTATTTATCGTTATTTTTGCTCTTTAAATCTAATATATTTTGGAAGCTATGAAAATATACTAACAGAATAAAATTATAGGTCAGAAAATTTTTAACTGTGATGCTTTCACTTCAGTCATTTATATTTTTGAAAAAGAGTTTAGTAGCTCGTTGTGGAAATATACTATTAATCGTATGGGACTAACATTTATAAACTATATTTTTTATTACTGTGAACTAAAAATATAATGGTTTAAGATAAACTACCAAAATGTGTATGAACTACTATCAATACTTTCGAAAAAATTATAAAAAAGTAAACATAAATTTATCCTCTAAAATTCTTGGAAATTATAGTAGGCGTACAAAAAATGAAAATAATGAAAAAAGTACATTCATGACGAGACATGCTTGATATTTCATTAAGAATTTCATCATCAAATGGAAAATTGTGTATAAAAATTGCATTCGAATGAGAATTGTTCATCTGAATGATTCTTCTGTTTATAGATGAATTTCATTGTATGAACATAATTATTCGAATTAACTGGAAGTAAAATTGCGTTATCCGATGTCTGATCCCTTAAAATTACTAACACGATAAGAAAAATTGCTATTTTTCTATGAAAGACAAATATAAATTCTTTTAAAATAATCAAGAACGTGTTATTAATACCAGCTCATTACTGAAGGAACCCCATAAGAAATTATACTTTTCAAAACGACCAAGATAAAATTCACATTTTTAGAAAACATAATGTAAAGATTACCAAAGGCAGCTAAAGACTGAAAAAAATCTTATGCCAAGAAGTAAAAAAAAAAAAAATAATAGAATAAGAATTTTATAATAAAAAGAATTAAGGCAATTTAATTCTTCTTCAAATCCAAACGAAAAGGAAAACTTAAGCAAATAATGCATTTCTTTTCTCTTTAGGAAAATTAAAATTTCGGTCAATGAAGATTGGATCTGAATATTATGAAGACGCTCCAGTGAATTTTATATTAAACTTTTAAGCTTTTAGCTTAATGTCTTAAATGATGGATTTTAAAAATAAATATTTATATGATAGTTAAAAACAATGTATTCAACGAAATCGCCGAATGAAAGATAAAACATAAATTTTCTACTCTCCAGATCAAATCATTAAAATTTATTCTAATAATTAGGTTTAGAAGTGCGTATAGGTGAAATTATTGTATTTTTAAAGGGAAATATGATAATTTAATCGATGTTTGTGAAGTTTTGTTTGCGTTTAAATAAAAAGGCTTTTATTGTATGACATTTCATGACGCATTTTTTCTTTAATAATTTAAATAGTGCTAACATAGAATAGCAGCAATAACAACAATTACTCTACAAATTGGAAATAAAAGAATGATATCAGAAGGTTAAAAACAAAACAAAAAATGTTATCAGAAAGATTTCTCAATCAATCGTTTTAATTCAACTTGATATTAATGCTTTAGTCTTATGAATATAATAATGTTCTTAAGTAACTAAAATATATAAGCGATATCTTTTATTTCCTTTTAATCAGATAAAAAGATATAGCATATATTTTTAAATAACAAAATAGTAACAGATTTTTTTGAAAAATAAAGCATGATATCTATGAAAAAGAATTACATCTCGGATAATTTAATTTTTCTGCATTATGTTTTAACTGTTTTTAGAATTCAAATGTTTTTCTGTAATCAGATACGCGAAAAACTGATTTTTGAAATATATAAATGTTAATCTCCCCATTATTTTCTACAAAAGCATTTGTTTAAATTTAGCAGATAATAATTGTTAATAAGTTCGTATCATTATTTTGAAAGCGAAACTCTATATTTCACTCGAAGTTGCCTTTTTCTTAAAACGCATGATGCTGCTCCCAAACTTCTAATGGTATAAACATAGTTGTGCAAAGCAGAAGATAGAAAGTAAATTAATTGAAAATTTCGGTAAAACGTGTTGGCATCTCAAACGAGCTCTGTTGACAGACTGTTTTTATTTCCTTCTGTTCTTACGTTCTTAACACCTGAAATACGCAAGATAAACTTGGCCGAATTTCAACGGGAAAGTGTACCAAGTAGTAACATTCTAAAGGAAATAATTTCAATGCAAATACGTGGAGAAAGTTTAAAAACAGTTGTTAAGCAATAAAGCATATTTTTTTACTGAATTTTTTTGACATTTGGATAGTTTATGAATTTACGATTGAGACTAAAAATAAATTTCCCGAATATTTTAATACAGAAAATCATTATAATCACTTGTGTTACAAAATGCCTATGTTAACGATCTTGATGTTAGGTATTCATTAAGAAAATGGTAATATCAAATTTGTTTCTGTAATTTAATTTATAAATAACTACTTTTTAAATATAAATATAACGGTTAAAATATTTGGAACTTGTCTAGCTGAAGGAATTATTAAAATATGTTACAAGCAGGCAGTTTTCTTAGTATCCATTTTGCAATTTTTAAATATTTTCCTCCTTTCCCCCCTCTTATCTTTTCATATGAACTGTATAGAATTGCTTTATGACTTATCTTTCGTCGTCATTCTGGATCGAATCAACAATAAAAAAAGTTTCGGAAACAATCTTTCACGAGCATCTGCTAATCGTTTTTTAAATATATGCAGCTGATTTTTCTTGCAGATAATTTTTGCTGAACGAATGCGAGGCACAATTCATGAAACATCAAAGTTTTGCAGTTGAAGCTCTGATAATACACAAACGGCTAATTTAATATGAAAATAAAAGCTCTATTACAATTTATTCTCGTTTTACATTGAAATATTTACTTAAACAAATAAATTGTTTTAAAATTTTATTATCTTACGAAACACTGCAATGATTTCACCAAAAATGTCAATGCAGTTATTTAAATATTACTACAATTGATGAATCATGCCTTTTCAAATAGGTTTTGAAAATTATATATCTGTTATCACACAAATAAATTGAATTATTTTTCTCTTACAATAAATAATATAATAATTAGATAATACAAAGATAAAAGAAATAAAAAATGTAAAACAAACTCTTAAAGATGCATTCTTTAAATATTTTAGCTTTTTAAAAACTGTAATTGGAAAATTATCGAACTGATTATCATGGATATAATTAGAATAAAAAAAATGCTAATAAAATTTAAAGGATTTAATATTGGAATTAAATAACAAATAATTCACAGATGATAATGTTTTTTTAAATCCAATTTCTTATATCCGTTGATTTATTTAGTTATATATTTCACAAAGAATGGAATAACAATAATTTCGAATTTATAACCTAATAAGATTTTGAATAACACTTATCTTTCAAAATAATAAACAAATTGTCGTTTTACGTGCTAAGAAGCTTTAACACTGTCTGTAAAATCTACTGCCAACCATCACAGCTCTCAAAGAATAACGAAGTACTATTATCTTCTCATTCTTTTGTTATGAACTTGAAAGGATTTATCTAGAGCATTCTTGTTAAAAATTGAGAATTTTTCTTTTTTAAAAATGAACTACGCCACATATTTAAGTGCCAGCACTTCTTATAAAGTCGCTGATTTGTCATTTCTTTCTTGGACCGACAAGTTGGTCTTATTTGCTTCTATTATGTACTCCTTGAGTAGAAAAAGCATGCACAGGCTTACAAAATATTCAAGGAATAAACCCATACATCCCTCCCTGCTCTATTTTTTTACACAGTCGTTAGGTGAGATGAACACCAGAAGGCCTGTTCCTGCACTTGACAAGCGGAAGTCTTACTCGATAGAACTTTGAGATTTCACAGCTTCCTCTCCCTATCCAAGACATCTGGTAGCTAAAACTACTTCCAGTTCAGAAGTCAGAATCTTCTTCCTCTTCTACCTTCAAGCACGTTGATAAATATAACGCAAAAATCTACGGCGAGACTAAAAATATTACCACCCAACCCTCCTCACTCCAAGATAAGATGCAAGCGTTTTGCCCGGTTTTCATTTTGTAGGAGGATGCAATATTTTCCTCATACTCTCGCTATCATATCCCTATTGCGGAAGTCTTGTTTACATGGGAGATGATTCCATTTATTTTTGGTGAGGATGGTAACAAGAGGGAAGTTATGATTCACCTCCATCGAAGTAGAAGAGGGAAAATGCTTGTCCAAATTTATTTTCATTATCCGACACTTCGTTAATTTACTTCTCTCCCTACCAAAGTGTTATGCGGCGCGATATAAAATTTAATGAAATGAACGGTAAAGGATTAAATCCCTCGTTTGATTTTTCCAAGGGATTTAGTGTAATTTGGAACTGTCTCATTTAAAGAGTTTCGATTAATACGCCGATTAATTTACCAGTTTGGAAATTTAATTCGAGAAAATTTTTAATATGCTTTGAAGCGACTTAATCAATATCACAAAGACACTGACTGTTTGTTTTATTTAATCAAAGAAAAGTAATAATAAAAATTACACTAAAAGGTCAATTGTAAGTGAAGTACTATTATAGAAAGCCTCATTGAAATTTCAAACATTTTAGCTTTTGAAACTAAACTCTCTATTAACCATTAATATTATTTTTAAATCTGCATAAATGAAAAAAATATATTTATGATTTCGTAGCATTTGAAGTGCATGATAAATAAAACAATATCAACCATTTTACTAAAAGATGCTTTAATGTTATGACGTCACATCTTATATGTTCCTAAAAGACAGGCAATCGATTCCAAAATTTATTATATCGCATTTAACATGGGTTAATTGGGCTTGCATTGTTTTAACTTTCCAAGTTAATATCCAAATTATGAATCGACAATTTTGTGGTCTTATGTAAGAAGAGTGATTTATTACTGAAGAATTATTTCTTTTGATATTGGAAAAGATAAAGAAAAATATTTAAGAAAATAAACTTAACTTTAACTTTATTCATATTTTGATTTGTAAAGTTTCACAAGGCTTGTAGGCGCCTTTTTGGAAGTCGATGGATTACTCACTACATGATTATTCCTGAAGTTAGAAATTCTGAATTGAGAATTCTAAAGTCTGATTCAAGGAAACTTTATTTTTTAGTACGTAGTGGAAATCAAGCCATGAATGTGCTAAAAGTGTACTAGCACAGAGTAAGAACTTTATCCATAACATCATAAAATATAAAGAAGGAATTTCCTGTTTTAAATCCAGTAATTGAGTGTAAGCAATCATGTAATTTAAGAAAGAACATACAGTTGCTCATTGTTTTGCACAGCTTGCAATTTTCTGAAAATGACTTCGTATGAAAGATTACTACACATAATGACCTCAACCAAAATATTAGTAAAACAAACTCTGAAGTTTGATTAATTTTGTTTTCGAAGGCCAAAAGATTGTTTACTACACATAATAACATAAACTAAAATATTAGTAAAACAAACGATAAATTCTGATTGATTTCATTTTCGAATACAAATTTGTTAATTCTAGATTATCATTATGAGTTTTATTTCTCTTTTTACAAGCAAAATTATCACATCTAGTCATTTAAATGAAATATATTCCAATCGAATAATGCAATTAGTTTGAAAATACAGCTGAATTTACAAAGTAAACCTTTGAAAAAGGTTGAAAAAAAATTCAAACTATTACGAAAATTATTGTGGGTATTGAGTAAGAAACAACAAAACAAAAAGCAATATTTTCATTTAGATGATACATAATAAATTCGAAAATTATACAATCCTTACATTAAAACTCAAATATGTTTTGATTTTATATATCCTTCACTGCCGCAATATAATCAGTCATTCAGAAATAACATTTTTCGAAAGACTTTCATGAGAGATAGTCTTTGAAGAAGGAATAAAAACGTATGGTTAAACACTGAAAGAATTTTATTTATAAAACTTCTTTTGAAAAGGAGACAAATCCTTTAGAGACAGAAGTAAAACAAAACTAATTATAATGAAGAATCTTTTGGGAATGAAAAAAAAAATTAAGAGATAAGTCATCGTCTTTTATTGTTAGGAAGATTCTTTAAGGAACAACTTTGGCCTTTCAAGTCAGTCAAGGCCTTTCCTTTTATAAGGAGAATTGAAAAAAAAAAAATGAAGGAGACTGGCACTTTCAAAGTGGATTAAGTTTTTAAACGCGATTTGTAATAAATCGCAAGACTGAAACATAATCTAAATATATAAAGATGTATAAAGAATATATAAAGTGTATTAATCAGTTAAAATATCAAGAGCATTGAATATGTATTGAAACTATTTTTTCCAAAGGGATAAATATGTTCAGAATGACTGAGTTAATTAAATATGCTATGTAATAATTTGATATAATTCGATGATAAAAGCCGTACGATTTTCGATGAATGAAAAGATCAACTATCGAATTTTGATACTAATTACATACTGAGTGAATATACTGTATTTCGAAACAGGATGCTGAATAAATACATTTTGTAAAAGATAATAAAGATATGACGAAATCAATTAATTAGACTGAGAAACAGTTGTAGGATGATTGCCGAAGCATGATTATACCGAATGTTATTTTATAATTTCAAACTGTATTTTTTCATTAAAATACTTACAACTGTGAAAAGTGTAGTTAAAAATTGCAACTGTTATTTAAAGATATCATTATTGTATTGAAAATTTTAACTCATATTATTAACATAATAACTTTCATCGCAAAATTCTAAATTGATGTTTTTCATTACAATCAAAGAAACTCTATAATTTAGAATAAAAATACCAAAATTTAGTTTATCAGTTTATAAAGTATTTAAAGTTTGAATTAATATTTAAACCTTGATTATTACTAAATATCGATATGTATATTGTAAGGATGAAAAATAAAGACTTGCGCATTACCACTAGAAAAAAAATGTGAATGCTGTTTAAAGGACAAATGATTTTGTTTATGATTATATTATTTAGAATTCATAGGTTTGTCAAGTAATTTTTTTTTTCAAAATTTAAAATACTTGGCTTTTGGTTATCAGAGGCATATATGAAATTCTAAATTAATTGGCCAAATAACTTCGGTTTATATATTTATATAGCAAAAGTCAAACACATTAAAACATTTAAAATACGTTGATATGCTTGCCGAGCATAAAAATTTAATGATGTGTAGAAATACATTTGCTTATTAAATATTAATAATGAACATATTTGATGAATAATAAAAAAAATTTAGACATTCTGAAATACATTTTATAAGAAGCAAGTAAATTAACAGAAAAAAGCACATTACAAAGAAAGGCGAGAGACAATCATTTTCACCAATTAGAGAGATTTGTTCAAGATTTTTGAAGCCTAATTAGAATAGGCTTTTGTTCAAAATGAGTTTTTAATTATCTTGTTTAGTAAATTTGTGGTCTAGAAAAACGTAATTGCAGTACAGAAAAACAAGGAACAGATTTTATTTATTTTAGCTACTTTTTTGTGAACAGGAAGAAAATAGATAATTGACAATAGGAACAAATTAAAATCACTAGCACAAGCTGTTTTAGCCCCGTTTTCCTCAAAGGAAAACTGAACATTTTCGTGTGATTTTAACTAAAGAATTCTTCGTGGCAATGTCTTTTGTGCTGCAAGAATTTTAAAATTGGTGAAAGGACATAATTAATTCAAAGAGTTTAGACTGATTTCATTTTTATATACTATATGTGTATCTATATATAAAGTCAGATTAAAAAAATTATAATTGTCATAGAATAAAAATGAAATGGATTTGTTATATCACATGAATTTAATTACACCAAGGTGGTATTTTGAACATGAATATCGTAGTTTCTAAACTATGATCAGGACTTCTCAACTAAACATCTTCTCCAAATTTCCTCGAACCAGTCAGAAGTTGATTTTCAGCGGATTTTTCTTTCATATATTCTGTCGTGGAATCATAATTTGAATTGTAAGTGAAATTTAAAATTCCATCTTTATTCCGAACAGTTTCAATTAAACATTTCAAGATTACCTACTCTGGCGTCCTGGCATAGGGGTAGCGCGCCTTCCTCGTGATTTGAGCGTCCCGGGTTCGGGTATGGTTGCTCTTTATCTGTGCTCAATCTGTGAGGTGTGTGAATGTACTCATCTCTAAAAAGGGGTTGTGCAAAAGTATGTAACGCATGAATAGCTAAGACGTACTCTTGATCCTATTTGGCGTTCTGAAAACAGACGACCTAAAACAAGAGAGGGTCTCTAGACTTAAAATCGCTAACTTCTCTATGACAAGTACCACAAGTACCATATCAACAACAACAACAACAAAAGATTATTTACATTATTCTGGATTTCTTCTCGTTTATTATTAATGAATGCACAAGTGATATTTATTTTTATTCGTATGTATATTAACTAATATAAAACAATTTAAGTGCATTAAAAATTACATGTTAAAAACGCGGGGACATTTTATAGAAAACGGGGTAAAATATGAATTTAAGGCTTATCGGAGAGGGCATAAGTGAAAATAATTTTAAATACTTGAAACGGAACAGATTATACGGCATGTAAGATATAATTATTATTCATGAATTCACACATGAATTCAAAACTTTGAAATTCATTATTATATATCATCAATTTGTATAAGTAAACATACAATGAGAAACTAAATTTAAGATATTACTTTTATTTATATTGTTTTAAATAGAGCGTTTGTTAATTATGTAAATCAAATTTATACCCTAATCACGGTTTTTGTATTCAGGGGATTTAAATATTTAGAAATAAAACTCTATTAAGTAGAAAATGCATGCGAAATTTATAAAATAAAATGTTTTATGACGAAATTAGCAATATGCAAGTTTATAAAGATTTTTTAATTGAATATATTTCAAAAAAGTGAGGTAAATAAAGCAGAAACAGTGACAATCTCGAAGGAACTAGTAAAAAATTACAGTTGAATTATTTCACAGATGAGAATGCTCGATGCAAACAAATAATAAATAAACAGGTAATTTTCAGCTATCATAGTACGTGGCGAGGGAATTAGAGTTAAATTAAATTTTTCTTCTTTTGTAACATGTTTTGATTACATTTTAAATTTCATGTCTTTGTTTCGTTAAATATCCAACAAATAATAAAATGTTGAAATCTCAAGTGCAAAGCTGTTTTACTAAGGATGCTGTGCTAATTACATTTAGAAGTGAGAAATAATTATTTCGAAATGTAATCTCACACCAATTCTGCCAAGTTGACTTAGTTGAAAATTAAAAAGAATTTTGATTAAATTAGCTTTGCAACTTAAGGTATCTGTATTCTGTATTAATAAATATCCAATAGCTACAATAAACAGTATATAATCTAAATGCATTCTCTTATTACATTTTCTTTCCTTTAAAAAAAAGTAGGTTCTTGAAACATTTTTCTTGGATGATTTAAGTAGGCTAAATTACGTATTTTGACATTTTTATAATATAATTAATGATGCTATACTCAGAAGGAAATGCTTAATGATGATGTGCTTGCATAAAAAATATGAGTAAGCATAGACGTTAAATAAGATTTTAAAGAAAGAAAGAAAGAAGTGTATATTTCTTATTTAATGAGTAAAACGAAGAACATAACTTTTGTTATCTAGGGAGAAAAAATTTTCAGATTTAAAAACAAGAAAAAAAGTTTTGTAATTTAAGGTCTCTGTATTTTGTATAAATAAGTATCGAATAGTTACAGCAAACATTACGGAATATTAATGTATTCTATTTCTTCTTATCCTTTTTCCACTTGCTTTAAAAATTGTACATTATTTAGAAAATTTTCTTAGATAATTTACATATGCGAAATTATATATTCTGACATTTTTATAACCAAATTAATGATGCTGTACATTGAAGGAAATGTTTAAAGATGATTTTCTTACATGAAAAAATGAATAAGCATTGACGTTAAATAATTAGATTTTAAAGAAAGAAAGATCAATGTAGAGAAACGATATTATAATATATTTTCAAAATTTGAGAATATTTCGTATTTAATGAATGAAACGAAGAAGATCATTCTTTTAAATTTGGAGAATTTGGAAAATCTCAGAGTTAAAAACGAGAGAAGATTTTTAAAAAGCTATATCTTATGTCGTTTGAGAAAAGTTTCCAGTTCTTAATAAACCTGCTTGTTAAAGAAATTAGTTGCAGTATTTGAGTGAAATTGAAAAATATATTTTGGCCCTAAAAGTGAAAAGAACTTGTTAATTAGAAATGATGTAAAGAGAATAATGAAATGATGTATAAACCCGTAAAAGAAAATAAAGAATAAGACAAAAATTAATTTTATCTTTTAGATATTTTCCCTCAGAAACACGCGATGAATAAAGAAGAAAAATGGAAAATAAATAAATAATGGCCAAATATTTATAAAAGAATTGAGAAACAAAAATAAACAGTAAAGGAAATAAACGTCAGCTACAAATAATTTCCTTTTTCTTTTAAATCACAAACATATGGCAGTTCAGGAGTTTTTTTTAATGATATGAGACTTTTATTTATTTTAAAATGGGATTCGAGACATTTTTGCTCTAGTAATACGTGCTATTTTTGCTCATGGATTAGTATACGGAAGTGTTTTAATTTTATTCTGGAAAAAAAGTATTTCAATCCTGTATGCACTGGATTTGAGCTGATATTTTATACAATTCCTTTGTACGTATTTTCAATTGCCTTAAGGCTGCTATAATTAAAACATTTTTTTGATTTTAATGAAGCACTGTCAATATCATTTAAAATATTGCGAAGATTGAATTTAGTTTTATTTATTTAATTAATAGACCATTTTCATCAGTAAAATTTTGAAGGAAATTACCAAAAATGATTTTATGATATATTTTGTTTAGTTTAATTTACAATTTTAAATAATTTTTAAGAGCTTCTTAAACTTTGAAGGCTATAATTATTGATTTTAGCGATGTTTCCTGAAAAAGATTTTCAAATTCATTTTATCTATGCTACTTGCTCTAATCGATTAATCATTTTGAATTGTTTAAAAGTAAAAAATAATATCGCTTATTTAGAGTTCTGTTGAAATTTCTAATGTGAAAAATTTGAATCATGTGAATTCTGAACCTTTCCCTTTCAAAGATATCCCAAGGTTGAGTTGATTTAAGTTTCGTTATACTAAGTTTGCGAATCTTGGATTCGAGACTGCCATTGTTGGTCTAATGTGTTGCACAAGTGACTGTAGCGAAAGGTTGAACAGATGGACGCTACTTGAATGTTAAATTGTGATATAAATTGCAAAAATTACAGTAAAATAATTCTTACGTAATTTAAGAAGGAATAGTTTATATAGCAAATTTAGTTAATTTTTCCAAAATACAGCGTATAGGTTCTTGAATGCTGGACGTCATATATTTCCATCATTTGTTTTATATTAAAAGATACTGAAACTATTTTTACGCTATTAAGAAATTATGATAAATATCTCTAAGAGTTTAAATCTTGGAAAATCCCAATGATTTTCAAGTATTTAAATAGAAATTCAAAGCAATAAAAATCTAATAAATTTCTTTAGGCAGAATTGTAGATTTAATAGAAAAAGGGGTTTTTCATTTGATACTGATGATTTTTGATGAGTGTATTAGTGGTATTTAATGATTTCCATAAATCTGTATTTCCACGGCAATTTGAGATGACATTAGACCAAATGGAAGTTTACAGCTATATTACAAAATAAAATGCATCAATTTGGTGACATTATAAAAAAAATTAATTCTGTTATGGGAATTCTTCAGTAATATCGTGATAAGTGCTTTCAAAGGATATAAATTTTTAAATACTACTATGATCATTCATTAGAGGAAAAAAAACGCTTTCTCTAATTCACAGTTTAATAGTAGTTGTTTTTACACATTAAAACAAATTCGTAGATAATATATACAAATATTGCAAGTTCGTATGCCATTAAATTTATAAGTCTTTCCATGTTGCCTCATTATTACCCCTTTCCTTAATGTTGCAATTTTTTAACGAAAATTTACAAGAAACTCAATTTGCTATAAATAATCTGTAATATACTCAAGGAACAGGATCATCACGTTAATAAATTCTTGGTGCTTAACATTTCATTTTATTTGCACTTGTCTTTTTTGTTGAATCTCATAAGTACACTGAAAGCCTATAAAACAAGATATCAAATTTTGATGTCCAGCTTTATAAGTTCAAAAGATGATGTAGTTCAAAAGTTAGTTAAGTCCTTTTTCGTTTTAAGACTAGAGAGGAATCAATATCTAAGCTCTTCTTAACAGCATTATGGATGCAACTTAATAATAAACAAGAGAGAGATATCAACTCAGGGATGAAGTTTTCCTAATTTTGACATCGTAAAAGATCCATGACTTCCCCAAAGAGGAACGATCTTTAAGTTACAGGGGTCGTTCTTATAATGCCTTAAGATCAAATTAGAAAAGCCAGAGAAAACGCTTTAAGGCATTTCTTGAGGATAATACGGATTACTGAGGGAAATCTCATTAGATGGAAGAAAAGATAAGAGAATGGTGTTCAAAATATGATAAGACTGAACACGAGAGGAATAAATTTGAAGTTATTTTCTTGTAATATTAACAGTCAATTTTATGCATTCAATTGACTGTCATTCTAGACATTAATGCAATTGTACGAGTTAATTAAGCCTATAGTTATCTTAGGATGACATATCAAAAATACTACAAATAATTAGAAGGCATGTCACAAGCTCGCTAAGAATAAAGAACATAATTTATAATATGCTAAAAATGAAGTACATAAATGATTGTGAAAATTGAGTGACATATTTATATCAATAAACGATTAATTTTTTTTCATTGTTATTCAATATTTATAATCTACATTTATGTTGTCTAACTGAACTTTGATTTCAAAGTTAAATTCATTCCTGTAAAGTGATTTAGTTTGGCATTTTCTGGATTGCTATTACTTAGACAAATTGGTCATTACTGATTTACTTAATGTTATTTAAAAGCTCAGTTAAAGAGTAACCAAAAAGTTATGTTTTTGTTCAGTTTATAGGCAAAGATTACTGAGGATTATGATAATATCTTAATTAAAATGATTCACGATGTTAATACTAATAATAATAATTTTAAACTTAATGCATAGCCATTTATGCCAAATGTGGAAACAACATGAGGTGTATGGTTTTATTAACTTAGTTTGTAAACTTATTATTATTTTTTTTTGGATTCAATTATTTTTCGTTTTATAAAAAATTAAATAGCTTTTGAAAAGATTTATATTTAAAAAATAATCTGATTTTTATTCATTAAATTTTTTTTTATTTAATCGGAATGTAATATGCCTACCGATAATTCTATTGCTAGCCCAATATGATAAAATACGTCGTTAAAAAGCAATATGACTAAAGGTCCAAGAGATATGGAGTCCATCGTTATGTAACTATATTACGACAGAAAAGATGAATGCAAGCCATATAAACAGTTCATACGTGTATGTCTAGATGCATACCGCTATCTGAATAAGGAGAAATACGACGTGGGGAATGCAAACTCAAGCTGGAATATTATTCTCAGAACCGAGAAAATTTTGCAAGTTATGGAACAATATCTTTTCAGGCGGAACTTTTAACTTTTTTTTCAACTATTATGTGACTGTTTAAGAATAACTACTAGAAAATGCAAATACGATTATGGAAGAAAAAGAATATTAAGAATAAAATTAAACTTCACATTTAATCATTTTTATTAAAATTGATTCAAGACAAAAAATTTCAACCAGCCAGAAACAAAATTAATTTACATCTGCTCCAAAAATATTTCTCAAAAAAGATTCCATATTTATATAAGAATACGAGTGATATACAATTGCTTATATATTTTAAAGCCGCATCCAGATTATTTTAATTTTTAAATACAATTTAAATCTTCATTGTAAATAGAATTATTTTCGTTGTACAGAGATTTCATTCTTTTAGTATTTTTAATATCTACTATCTTGTTAGTTAAGAACCATATTCTATTTTCTTATCCAACTAAATAACACTGAATTTCAGAACTAATTAAATCAGACAAGGAAAATGATTTGAGCCTTTCATTTAGGTATTGAATTCTAGGTAAATTTTAAATATGAAATTAATATTTTCTCCTACATTTGCACTTGAAAGCAAATCGGGTTTTCGAAAGAATAATTAAATAACAAAATTTTATACTTTGAAACAACACTTGAATGCCTCTTTTCACAAGATTACTTCAAATTGGTTTATATATTAGTATTTACTCTTACCGTATTTAATAAATAGAAATACTCGACTTCTGCAGGGTCGAAATATTTAATAATATATTTAGACAACTGCTTTCAGTTCAAATGAAATACGGAGAATTTTCTTGTCTTCTTTAAAAAAATAAAAACTATCTGTTGCAAATATTTCTTTGCAATTTTCCATTTATTAATGATGATATAAAAACTAAAATAACTCAAATGGAATATCGAAATCTAAATTTTATTTCCCTTCATCATAATAAAGAATTTTATATAGAAAACGCTTTTAAAAATACCTTGTTCGGTAATAAAATTTCAAAATTTTTATGCACACAACAATAATTAAAGGATAAAGCATTTTAAAGAGAACTCAATATACATCTTGAACATTATATATTATTTTTATTCTCAACTATAATAATTTATCGACATAAATTCATAGAGTTGTGAAAATTCAAAACTTTTCATTTGTCAAAACTGGTAATTAAGTGCCTTCTCTTCTTTTATTTATAAGTAAGGGTTTTTGTGAAGACAAAAAAATACTTTAAAGATGAGTATTCAACAGGAAATGAAGAATCTTTGAATACAAATAACTGAAATCTTCCGCAGTAGAAAGCGGCCCTTTTTTAAGCTTTCAAACTGTTCATTTTTTACATGTCCCCCAACCACAAAACCAAATACGAAAGAAACTGGTTAAAAAGAAAGCGAATATTGGCCCACAGCCAGGATCTGCCCATTCCATAGCTGGAAAAAAATCAAGAATAAAGGAAAATGGATGATGAAGAATAGGTTTTCAACGGAGGTTCTTATTTTATAACAATTACCTTTCAGCCGCAACAGTATACAGAACTGCACAGTTTTGGGAAACCTTAACATTTGAGGAGTCTCCTTAAAACTTACCTTTTTTTGTTTAAAAAAAATTCTTGCAAACAATTTCTTTTTACACAGGACTTGAATAAATAAGATTAAAAAAACTCTTTTTCTTTGTGCTGCCTAATGTGATGAAGTTTATTTTATTATTTTGGTTTCCAATTGGTAAGAAAAGGAAAAGGGGGTGATGGGGATTGAAAAGAATGGTACACAATATCCGAAGAAAACGTTGCTGGAAGAGTACAGAGAGCAATGCTTTGAATGAAACAATAGCTACTGTATAACTTTTTGACTTCCGTGAGATGAAAATAGGTTTAAAAATGAGCGAACATAATTCTTCCTAGAGTTGGTTGAATGGTCTGTAGTAGTTGATGAATGGAGGAACACATGCCAACTAGTGTGGTTAATGGAACGTTAAAGGTGCCTTTCAAATAAGTTAGTTTTCAATGCCAGACAAGTCCAGGTGAATTGGCAATGTTTAACTAGGACGATTGTTACTTACATTTTACTTAATACACTTTTAAAAACTTCCGAGTGCTTAACGCCAGCAGAGTTTGGTGATATGCGTAGTACGCATTGCCAGCTTTCCACACATTTTCAATGCGTAAATCTCATCAAAGCGATAAAATAGGTGAGACTAAAGCGGACAGACTTTCCGGATCAGTACCGATTTTCTAGTTTTTGCCCTAGATTAAAGGAACGTTTGGGATTTGCTCCGAATTTCATTAAATGTGCAGCATTTTTGCGTTTTTAACCTATTAGTAAACGATCTTAAAAAGTATTAAAAATTGATCTTCCAAACTTTTACTATATATAAAATATTGAACACCATTATAACCGATGGTGATAATATAAACCTGAGAAGAAATAATCAAGTCAGTTGCAAAGTATAATATTTGCGCTTTATTATCTCTTACTTATTAAGTAAAAATTTAAAATTAAATATTTTACTTATTACTAAGCGATCATAAAAAAGATTAAAAATTACGCTTCCCAACTTTTACTTTGTATAAAATATGAAACACCCTTATTACCAATGTGGAGGACGCAAAAAAAAAAAATCAAGGCAACTGCAAAATATAATATTTATTGTTTTATTATTAAAAATTTAATTATAAAATATTTAAATGTTTCTAACTTATTTGTTTCTTTTTTATTTATTAGTTTACTCTATATCTCCTTTTTGACTTTCTAATACCTAAATTGTGGACCAAGATTCTACAATTTATTGAAGATTAAAAACCACCGACATTCGTAGAATAAAACTCGTCCATTTTCACCAACATTGGAAAAGAACAATTGTAAGGAACGTTCGAAATACAATTAAATAAAATTAGTTTCTTGTTTTATCAATGGGTAATTTCATCTTTTTTGTACGTTCGAGTAGCACAACGCAATAAAAAGAATCAAGTAAAAATCTTAAATTAAATCAAATTAAGTATTTAAAAAATAATAAATTAATCCTATCCTTAATTAAGAAATCAATGTTTACTTTACAAAACGAAATAGATTTCTTGGAAGTACCTTCAGGAAATCTTAATTAATAAAATACTAGTAACATGATAAATAAAAAAAATGTTTATTTTGGCCACTGAAAATAGAAATATGCTTCACAAAAACAAAAAGCCAAATGCATTAAAAAAATCAAGCGAATTCCTGAAACCCAATACGAAAAAAAGTTATTATTTACTTTCCTACGAAATATTCATATCTCATATGTTGCGAAAATTCTCAATTACGTTGTAATTAAAAATGAAATTGATAGTTAAACCAAAAATTCTTCTTCCTTTTTTCTGAATTTCTTGAATATTCATAAAAATAATTTGAAGGAAGAAAAAATATATTCCGCATTAACTAATTGTAAAAATTTTTAAAGTTAACTAATTTAGAAATAGATAAAATAAAAAGATAAATTACAAAGAAAATCTTTGTTCAGACAAATTATTTATTTAAAAATTTGTCTTATTATTCAGCCATTTTTTTCCAGTATAGTTTTATTAAAATAATATAGTAATTAAAATAATAATTTCTAGTATATATTTATTAAATTAAGACTTAGCAATCAATGATTTTTTAGTATCCTGTGTATCATTTAGAGATTTTGTATTACACTACCAAAATAAATTTTATTAATTGGAAAAAATTAAAATCGTAAGACTTAATAAGAATTGGGAAAGGGGAAACTTAGAAAAAAAATTCTAAAACAAAATTCGTTACATTTTACTTTATCAAAATTTTTGAAGAACGAAAGAAAAGTTCATTTAAATTTCTGTAATGCATGTTCCTATAAAGTTTCAAAATGAAAATACATTTTTTTGTTAATACCTTTAGTGAATTACAACAATTTCTTTTTTTAGGAATACATTACCATGACAAAGCAAAAATTTCTAAAACTTTATTCTAATATAAGATTGTATTATCTTTCTTACACTGGCGTATGTACACTCATGACGTATTAAAAATCAAATTCAGATAATTACATTTTAATAACGGATTACTTTCCTTTATATAGTCGTATATTAGGGAAATTTCGCAAGAAATATATTTAACAAAGATATCACATTGTTAACTCTTTGAATCTTGAAGAGAAATAAGCAAAGTTTTTACGCAGGTATTGCTTATCCAAAATTCTTGTACAATATTTTTGATAACTACTTAACGCACCTTCAATAAGTTACGTTTATCCTCGGCAAATCCGTTGGTGATCGAATTCACAATTTTGATCCATCTCATGGATATACTTGAGCACAACGCTTCTGTTATATCCTAACTTCCTCTCTGCAACAAATATGAGTAATCTAACTTCAAAACAATTGACGCCTGCCAATTCAAAGAATATGATCCACTTTCTTTGAATCGGAATTCACATTTAGGATGAATAATCACGTAAAAGTTTAAACCAACTTCTGCTACATCCTAACTTACACTCTACAGCTACCACAACTGAATCATCTAACCTCAAAATATTTGAAGCTAACCGACCCGAAAAATATGATTTCAGTTGAATCGAAGTTCACAATTAGGATGATCTAATCTCGTAGAAGTTTATATCATCAGTATATTTAAATCAAAGGTATTTCCCCTGACAATATCCAGTCGTTTAATTTAACTTAACAAGTTATTCAAAATTCTTCTGTTATGTAAGTATTTCGCCTATCAAGAAAAGTATATTTTGGACAAAGAAAAAAGATGGAATATTTATTGTTTATGCGCCGATAATTAAAGCTTATTCATGTAGAAATAAGGTGGGAAGATTTAGGCAAAATGATGATAAAAACATTTTATAATGAAAAAAAATCGTTAAAAGTAGTTAAATAATCATTTAATGTTGAAAGAACATATAGGGGTTTGAGAAATACTACATTTTATAGCAATTGTAAAATTAAAGGAATTTGTGTTAATGGATAAAATAAGAAAACTTTATATCTTATAATTTCTCAAATAACATTGTAATTATTTAGTATAGTTACTTAAATACACACAAAAATTATTTAATATTGTTAGAAAAGGCCCGTTATTAAATAATAATACCTATTTTCACTTAAAGTTAAAAATTCTCATTTTTGAAATCAATAATATCTCGGAACATAAAACGTTTTCTACATTTTTAAACTTAAGATTTCAAAAGTATACGTGAAAAATTCATATCAAAAAGAAATTTCGAAGTGGAGTATTTCATTCGATTCGTTCTAAGGTTATACAACAAAGGAAAAGAAATCCTTACAACCTTTATCGTTCTTCAGAACTTTCTCGTGCATGAAGAAATATTACTCTTTCAATTCGCCGACAGGATCTCACTAGGGCTGTCTTATTCTTCCTTTTTCTCTACCATGATGCTGAGGTTTAGGCCAAAACACATACGTACACGTATATATTTTTCTCAATAGAAGCAACAATGGATTCCAGGTGAAAAACGTCAAAGTATCATGATTCAGTCAAGGTGATAGATATAAAGGCCCAGAAATATCCCTTAGTTTAAAAAGGAGCGTATTCAGAAGTTTTCGTTGGCGATAAATGGTTACGTCTATGAAAAAATATAACAAGAAAGTTGGAATTTGGGCCAAAATCTTTGAAGATAGATACGGTAGGAATAGAAGAAAAAATTTATAGCAAAATAAATACGATGGAGTGTTTGGATATTTAATTTATATTTTTGAAGTACCGTTTATTTAATAACATTATTAGTTGTAATTAGTAGAAATTAATAAATTGCATTCGTGTATTATTTTCTTTTTATTTTAATGAATGTCTCAATGGAAAAAATAATTTAAAGCTTTTAATTTGTCGTATATAAATTTTAGTTTTTTAATATAATAATTATAAAAGGTCATTATCTGTAATAAACAGGTGTCACTGTGGATGGAAATTTTCGAAGTGACAATTTGGTAATGTGGTCACAAATTTTTTAGTGATTAAAAGTATATATGATCAAAAACCTTATAATTTGATATTTTCCATTAAAACAAAAAAAAAAAAAATGTTTCTTATTAGAACTTTTTTTCAGTTTTTCTATTTCATAGAAATGCCATTTAAGATCTTTTACTATAAAAATTTTACTACATGTACTATTATTGTAAAATTAAGTTCTATTTGTATAAAAATTATTAACAGTATGTGAAAAATATACCCAATAGTGTTGTAAAAAGGTATGGAATTTCGAAAAAGTACATTTTTAATCCTAAGATTTCAAAAATATAGAAAAATTTATTTCGAAGTGGAGTATTTTATTCGATTCATTCTAAGATTGTACAACAAAGGAAAAGAAATCCTTACAACCTTTATCGCTCTTCAGATATTGTCATAATCTTTAATAAATAGGTGTCACTGCAGATGCGGACTTTCACTCTGAAAATTTGGTAATTTGGTGCGGATGCGGACTTTAGTGACAAATTTTTAATGAATAAAGAAATTATTTTCTGTCATAATTTGATCCTGATACAATAAAAGAAAATCAAATATTTGTACTAGGATTTTTTTAAGTTTTACCATTTAATAAAAATGCTACTTTACCATTACTATAAAAATTGTACTATATGTAATATTATTGCATAATTACTATTTGTATAAAAATTAGTAACAATATTTGAAAAATACATCTAAGGAGTGAAAAAAGGTAAGGAATTCCACACAAAAAATATTTTAGTATTAAAAATTATTACGAATGTCACGTACCGTGTCAGACACAGTCAGTACAGTGTAAAATTTTAACTACGGTTTAATGTTAAGATATCACTCAGAAATGAAAATGCAAGAACTCTAATTAAGTTTTATATTCTATAAGAGTTTAAAAACTGTATTAAAATAGTATATTAAATTTCTGGTCAACACACTCACACAGAACTATAAACCAAAAAGGAAATAAAAACAAAGCATTGAGCCTTCACGTGAAATTTAAGATGTCGTTATTTTTCATTCTAAAGTTCAAGAAATTTAGGGTAAAAAAAGTGTGAGTGTGAGAAATTTCCATAAAGTTTGAAAAAAAAAAAATGCGTGAAAAAATTCCGTTGTTTCTAAAACAATTCCTCTAAAGAATTCATCGATTTAAATAAGATTTCTTTCCCAACTAGAAAAATATTTTTTAAGTAATTATTTTCTCATTTTTTAGTCGAAGTAGGAAAGATTGAAATGCTTGCACCCCCTAAGGAATAAAGTTGAATATGCCCAAATATTTCGAAAAATTATGAAGAAAGCATCTGCGTTGTATTCTCTGTGATTAAAAGAGTATGTAAAAAAAAGGGCAAAAGACCAAGGTTTCTTGGAAATAAGGTGGGATCTCAAGAAATTCCTTTCAAAATTAAGGAAAATATTTTACTGTATACGAAGTTGGAAGTGAAACTAATGTATTCAAAATGTAAATATAAGAATCATCCTTTAATTGAACAATTTTTAAATATGTTTCCAGTAACAGTTTACAATTGTTACATTAGACAAATTTACATCCAACCTTATTTTAGTAAATATACACATTATTACTTTGAAAGCTACCGACGAGATATCTCATCTTTCAGATATTTACATTAACATGTTTTTGTGGAATAAAATTTGTGCTGAAATAAGTAACGACATTCTTCAGATATGTATTAGAAAGTTCAACCTATCTAAATTGGCATGAGAGAAAAATTTTAGTCCACAGAAACTTGTAATTGGAAGTATCTGAAGGATGAGATATCTTGCCGGTAGCGTTGAAAGTGTTAAAGCACATTCTCAATATTTAACAGCAAAATTAATTTCATACTTGTGACTAAGTTAACATATATTATAAAAATAAACAATTATAAATGTAATACTTCCGTTTCATTGGGAAAAATGTAATAAAGCACATGCATGTAATTTCAAGGAATTGTTTCTTTTCGGGAATTCAAGAAATTTGTTCAGTGCTTAAGTTAGGTCAGTGCTCAGTAAGTAAGTCAATTACTCAGTGCTTAAATCGACTCAGTGCTTACTAAGTAAGTTAACAGGTCGGTGCTTTAAAGCAAATCTAAATTTTATAGTTAGTGGAAGTACAAATCAAAATGTTGTCGTAGTCTATGGAACTGATTTCAAAAAGGAAATTTAAAGAATATAAATTTTTTTAAAGTAACACTTAATAAACTCTTTTTAGAAACACTACTACTTTTTTACAATACCAAGAGATTTGCTTGATTTTTAGCAATAATCTATTCTCAGTTTACTGAGTGCTTTCTTTATGGAGATTCTAAAAAGCAAGAAAATAATCTACCATAAGAATTAATGGTTGTCTGTCGAAGAATGTTTGTTTTATAAATTTAACTTGAAATAAAAATTTCAATTATTTTTAAGGTAAACTTATTGTTTTATAAAATTTTCTATATCAGTTTAAAAAAAAGTATGTTTATTTGCTGAAATTTCTAAATAAAATATATAAAGAGATTAAATAATTTATCATGTATAGAATAAATATACAGTTTCAGAAAAGTTTATAAACTAATGAAAAGTTAAATGAAATATTTAATTATTTTAGCTAATAAAACTATATTACTTTCAGTGAATTTTAATTATCACTGTTTCCTAGTATTAAATACACAATTTTAGTTACTATTGAATTATTTGGTCGATGGAAAGAGTTTTATAACTTTGTAATTATTTTTACGTGAATTGAAATTTTACGACTAATACTTTAATAATTAATTTCACATCAGCTTGACAAAATTGAAATGGTCTGCAAGGTTGCAACAATGTTACATTCAAACTGAATAACATAAACAAATACAATATTCATGATAATTTATATTTTGAGAGCGTTCAGTTTGTATTGAGTCAAAGACAAAGTTTAAAATCCAGAGGAAACAAATGTTCAGAATAAAAAGCTAGTTAAAAAAGAAAATTACAAATGTAAGAAAACTTTAATTTTATATGCAAGGCAACTGGGAATTTAGATGCAATTTTAATTTACTTTTGAGCTAGAAACTTAATTAATCGTTATCATTTCTTTTTTTTCCAAAAGAGAATGTTGCATATTTAATCTTTGATCAAAGTAATAAATTAAAGGGAAGCAAACTAGGCATTAAGTCGTAACAGCATTTTTACGACTCTTTCTCTTTAATGTTTGCGACAACTGGGTATAAAATTTTGAAGATCGAATAACTTATATATAAAAAAAACACATTGAAATAGTTTCTTGCGCAGTATGATTAAGAAACTAAGATGCAGTGGTAATTTATTTTATATCTTAAGTAAAGATAAGATAAAAAAAATAAATATGTATTGGTATGTTGAAAAAACTCAAAGTTGAAATATTTGTATGTGGATAAAGAAGAACTGAAAATGCTTAAGCATTGGAATCAAAACCCTTTACCAAGCGGTATTCCTTATAAATGTTAAAGCAGAAGTGGCCTTAGAGCAGAGTATTGGAAGTATGGCATGGAATATTTCACCTACAGATTCGATGCTATCCTTATTATTTGGTCTCCTTCAAAACTGCGAGAGCCATTCAATGAAAACCTAGTGTTTCTTGAAAACAGGATATTAACCTTACTAAACTTGACTAAATAATAATGACCTGCTGTGTTACACAGAAAGAATTCGTAAATTTCTAATAATAAATTTCTTCAAGATATAATAGTCTTCTTTGTTCCAAAGTAATAATTCATCTTCGGTAATTAGGAGGAACAAAAAGGACAACAAAGAAAATATTTTCGATGTTTTAGTAAAATTCAAACTCTAATGTCGCAAATAAAATATAGTAACATCAAAATATAAATAATAGCCAGTCTGAAACTTTCTAATGTTTCGCCATTTTCTATAGTAATAATCCATAGTTTCTTAGTAATAATATTCCATAGTCCGCGGTATTCCATGGTAATTATCTATTTTCGGCAAGGAAAGAAGGAAATAGATATAGATATTTTCTATTATATTTTAATCAAAAAATCATTAAAAAATAGCGCAGCCTCTGTATGAAAATTCCTTACCAATACAAACTTCGTAATGATCTATACCATTCCATGAAAAAATATTTCTTTCTAATAATCAGTAATTATTTATATTCTTTATATTAATTATAATATTACTTGATAATAAATAATGACCTATAATAATTGGAAACTATAAAAAAGTAAATAAAAGATAGTCGTTTTCAATAAGATTTTAGGTAAGAAGCGTTGAATAAAAGTACCACAGCATCAAAATCAAAACTCACTACCAACCCGAAACTTCCTAATGATCCGCGATGTTCCGTAAACAAGCCTTTTCAAAGAGAGTGTCCGTCTAAGAAAGAGATTCATTTCTCCCAAAAAAGCAGGAAAGAGAGAGAAAGATGGTGTTGTAAAGAGACGCACGATGTCTCATCATCATCCATCAAGATGTGACGCGTCTCCAAAAAGGAACTGAGAATTCTTTGCCCACTGATCGGTAACAGCTTTACAGGGATTTAAAGACACATCGACGCCTATCTTCGAAAGGCACCTTTTATCCACGCCTGGGATTGTCTTTGTAAATAAAATGAGTGCAGGCCCGATGTTATGTTACTTGTTTGCTGCTACTTTTGTTACTGCTGGCGAGTTCAATCTAGGCTTACCATCTGAATTATGGATACAGAACTAATGGTGCCGTTAGAAGCGCTGGCTAATAGTTGCGATAGATGGTAGTGGGATTTTGAACTGTGTTCTTTTCACAAGTACACATACAAAGAGAATTATCATAAAAAAAGAAACTAATGGACATTTGGTCGTGAATCAATTTGCGCATACCAAATAAAGGGATGAAATGCATCCGCGTCTCTTTAAGTACCCAAACGCAAAGCGGATTTCTTTTTCCTCTGATGTTTATGCTACTTTGTTTAAAAATATTTCTGCAACACATAAATATAATTTATAAAATTTAGTTCGCGGGAAAGGTGTCTTATGCATTTAATAATGATTTCAATGTGCTGTCTACATTTTTATTAACATTCGAAATGATTTATTTTTCCCTGCGGTATTTCCAAAAAATTATGTGTTACTGCAGAGTAATCTTGTGGTCAAAAAATTTCTTCAAATTCATGCAGTATATATAAAGATCCCCGTATTACTTTTATTTAAAAATAAAAAAGGAGCTTGTTTATTTGTCTAAAACCTGTTTCTTTTTAATAAAAACACGTTCTTAAAAACAAAATAAGCTTAATAAAAAATTGTCAATAGTTTTTCTAATAAATCTTGAAGCTTACATTATACGCAATGTCTTAAAATTTGCTTATACTGGATAAAATACAATGTAAATGTAGTTGCATAGTTGGCGGAATGGTTTTAAATATTTGAATAACTAACAAGACATAATCTTGGAAAATAAAAGACAAACGAGATAAAATATTACAGGAAAAAGGCTCAATTTTGAGGAAATGCTGTTCTTAACAATAAATCGCTGCCATTTTATTCTCATCAACAATATTCTATCCGATTACAGAATAATTTTTTTGCTAAATGTTTAAATTTTGGTTTATAAATATATGTCATTATCTTACTCCACACTTATTTGACTTTCAAGCATGTACCTAAGAAGTAATAATCAAAAATAAACTTATAAATAGGAATTTAAAATAATTTTTAATAATGAAACCGCTTATGAAAGTTTTGCAAATGATGTAGTTTATTTTTTACCATAAAATTAATAAAAAAACACTCCAAATTTAGAATTTGCATCAATGCATGAAGTTTTCTTTAAATGCAAATTTATGACTTATTTTTTCAATCTAATAAAAATGCAACTAATTTGACTAAGGAAATTCTGTTAATAATTCGCTGAAAAAAATTCTTCTTTTATGGATTCTTTGCTTAATTCAATGCTTCATAGGATTACAACAGAAATAGTAGTTATTTACAGATAGTTTTCTGGATAACAATATTAAAAAAATACTTAATTTAATGTACGCAATTAAATATTTTTTCACAAGTTTTAAATTATAGACTTCACAAAACTTTATAAAAACGAAAAATTTAAAACTTTAATTAAATTCTACAAATTAACATCAAAAATTTATCGTTAAAAAAGATGTATTAAATTTTTCATTCATTGAAATGTGCTGACTAATAATTAAAGAAAACATATCCTTTATAAGAAAATTTATCTATATTTCATAATCTTATTTAACTAAGTGAACAAAAATTTGAATTTAATCACAGTTAATTCTTAAAGACGCGATTGAGCTATAAGCCAATATTGCCAAGTAGCAATAAGAATATTTATACAAAGACCTATAATAGCCAAACTCAAGATTAACTGATTGGAAATAACAAGATTATAGCACAGAAATTTCAAAACTAAAACATTTTAATTTGACTGCCCACTTCTTAAATTTTTGACCAAAATATTATCCATGTATTGGGACATGTTTTTTTAAATATAAATAATCTTCAGTGTTATCTACAGGCGGAAGTAAAAACACCGCAACAAAGTTACTTTTTTAAAGCTATAAGAATATTTTGAAACTTAAGTTTCAAAAACTTTGAAAAAAAAAAAAAACATGGCACAAGGGTTTCGCAAATGAAACTCATTGTCCTCTCCAACCTGGACAGCTAAAGTCCATTGAGAATTCAAGATAGTATAATGGATTAAAAACCAGAAAAATCTCTGGCAGTTTCTGAAGACAGTATGAGACAAGGAAAGGAAATGAAAGACATTAAATTTTGTTGATTTTTTTGATGCAAAGGCGAGAAAAAAATGGAATGGAGAACAAAGCCTAAGTGTTACCTTTGAACTTACTAAACTTTACTGATAATCTTCTATCTAACAATTTACCCACTATCTTCACATAAAAGATGTTGACATTATTTGCAACTCAAGAGCTTCTTTTTATACATTTTTTATTGAGAAATAATTGGATTTTTGCAAGTTACCTAGAGGCTTCATTTGAGTCTGTTCTCATTATTTTCTACTACTAAACAACAGGGAGTACGCTTCTTGTTAAGTTCTGCTTTCAAAAAGAGTTCAAATTCCGTCTTAACGCAAAGCGTCCTTTTGAACAAGCTAAAAAGAAGGTGAAGGAAGGGAAAAAAAATCTCTGCATAGACTTAATTTTTATTTTTTTCTTGTTTTTCATAACTTATTTGGGTATGGTTTACAGAAAATTTAACCATAATTTTTCAGTAAAGTAGTCTTTACCGTTCCGAAATTCATTTAAAAAAACAGCTTCTTTTAGAGTTTTCGATTGAATAGAAATCGTTCTGTAAGGTCTGGAAATCTGTGAAACATTTCTTTTTATTTTTTGGACTATTCAATGGATATTCACTTTATATTTTCTCTCAATAATTTTTATTTGTTTCAGTTATTATCATTCGTGATCTTTTTTATTTCTTTTTAAAAAAACTGTAATAAAAAATAAAGATATAGCTTTTAGTCTTGAGGTTAAATATAACTATTTAGAATATAAATCTGGATAATGTTTGAAATATATTTATGAAATTTAATTATTTGTAAGTGATTCAAATCCTAAAATATTTCAAAGATAAATGTAAAATTTTATTCAATTGTTTCATATTAGTTTGTAACAACTTCTATTGGATCTTAATATGGCATCTATATATTTGTTTGTGTAAAATGAAAATTTCTAACGGTTTACTTACCGAATCAATCTAAGTATAGAATAAAAAAATAAACTGCTTTTGATGGTTCAAATTTTAAATGAGGAGATACAAAATAAGTGGCTTAATTTTTCAATTGGTTTTCTTTGGAAATCGCATTATGGAGAAACAAAAATGATTTTTTTTTCATTAACCTGAGATACAAGAGCTTACAGGAAATATTTTATGATATATATTCAGATAAAAAGAAATTTATAAACTTAACACTGAAACAAATAGGTTAAGAATAAATCTTATTATATTAATAAAGTGTTTTAAATTACTTCAGAAGAATGTTTTTTTAATATTTAAAAAAACTTACTATTTAAAAAAACATACTAAAAATGCTACGAAATAAATAAGCGACTTAAAAAGGATTACATAAGGGATTCGTAGTTATTTAAGCATAGAAACATTTTTACAAGAAGGATTATGGAGCTTAATCAAAATGTTTCGGGAGCAATAACTTTCTATTCTAACAATAGAAACTGTAAGCAATATACATAATTATTTTTTCAAAAATCTACACCAACTGATTGTTTATATAGTTTCCTTCTCAGGCAGTATGAAATACAATCAAATAATTTTAATGAAGTTGCATTATTATTTACGCAACATCAAGCATGCGCATTAAATTGGACAAAAATGTAAAAGCGGGGAACACGTCTTTTATATTTCTCTGAAAATATGAAATTTAACAAAATTTTATTATTTTTAATATTATGGAGGCAATGCGGTAATATTGCCTTCATAATATAAAGCTTAATTAAAGCTAACGCTGACTGATAAACAAAAAATTCATATATTTTGAATTTATTTCATTTAAAATTCAGCACAAAAAGATTCAATATACCCACAAGATGATTACATTTTTTTCATCATTCATAAAATTTACAAAATAACAACTTAAATAAGTAATAAAAAATTGAGAAACAATTTTTTTCCTATCACAATTTTATCGTTGAAAATTTTTACATTATATTAATCTATTTCATTAAAGTTATTTCAGTCATCCAAATCAACTCATTTATTCTCAACTTTGATTACTTAACTATAATGGTGAATTGTTTCTAACAAAATATGTGCTTTCGCTCAAAAACGCATAATAAAGCCTTTCGCATTGCAAGACGAGATTCCTTACAGTAACACTGAAATTTTCGCGCAATCTTTGTTACTCAGAATAATAGTGCCTTCCATATGGTTTTTTGATTTATCACAGCATTAATTAATGACGTCTTTATAGCAATAAAAAATTATTAAAAATCATTTGTCATATAACAATTTTATCATTTAAATATTTAAAATATATTAATCTGTTACATTAAGTTATATCAGTCATGCAAATCAGCCCATTCATTTTCACTTGTGATTTACTCACAATAATGGTAAATAGTTTCGAATAAAATATACCCTTTCTATTCAGACACCATATTAAGATTTTTCGCAAGGTAAAACTGGCTTCCTTTCAATAACAATAAATTCCTTACATTAAAATCTCGGCAAAAGATATGCCATACATGATAAACATGTCTTCCATATGGTTATTTACCTTCTTGTTTGTAGTCTTTTTTCTATTATTCATTTCATTTAAGTAACTGATTGGCTGAATAAATCAGCCTAGCATGAAACAAATTAATCTTTGCTATCGTTCAAATATTAAATTAATATTTGAAAATGAATGAATCCACTGCTCAAAACAATATATTAGAAATATATTACTTCATATATTTTTATTGCACTATTTTAGGGATTACGGCTTTCTTTTGTAATTATACTATCTAAAAAAATTAGAAAAAGAAATTTCACATTTTTTTGTTATTTTGTCATTATATTAAAATGATAACGAAAATTACTATCAAGAAGCAAAATCTTATCAGTAAAAAACATTAATCAACAACTTTATTCAGTATCAGTAGAAGAGGTATACTTTTTATTTACAATTCATCTGAAAACAAATATTATATAAGAATGTATTTTCCAAATGCCGTAAACCGTTATGATATCTCGAATATAAATGTAATTTGTTCAATAAAGTATGTAATGCTTACGTAATCGAAATTTCTAGTGTTTATCTCTAAATTCTTAAGCAAGTGTGGAACGATATCCAATTAATAGATTTACATTATTTATTAATTTTTTCATAGCATATATTCTAATTTCGTAAGTAAAATATTTTTAAAATCAAACTTAACAATTTTTTAAAAATGTTTTTTGAAGAAGGATTTAAAATTAATTGTTTTTCTCAAGGATATAAAAAATAAATTTGAATATTTGATATATAAGTATGAAGGAAATAAATTACTTTTAATGGCCAAATATGTATTTTTTTGTAAGCAACAATAGTTTCAAATTTCTTTATCCCTAAAAGAAACTAGTTTTATCTCTAAAACATAAATACTTGATATAAATACAAGTGACTGTCTTGTATTTATATCAATAATAAAGACGTTCAAAGCAATTTATTTTTCTAGAATCTCCTCACATTGTAATTTCTTTCCAATACATTTTTCAAATGAAATGAATAATCTAAATCAATGAAATACAAATTTAAATTCTTTCATTGTCTGTTTCAGTATATATTATTATTTAATCTATAATAGGATAAATGTATATGCAAAAGTGTTAAAAAGTGCGTATATGATAAAAAGCATATTTTTACATTCAAACACAAAAGATTATTTTCGAATTTTGCAATCCGATGAAACTTCACAACGACTTTCTTATATGAATATGTAATTATAATCTAGAAATTGGAAAGCATGCTATAATAAAAGAGTAGTTCATAAAAAAGAACTTCGGATAAAAAGGAAACTTGAGTGATATGTAATTAAATTGCTTCTTTTCAAAGTCCTTTATTATCTAAGTCCGAAAGAAAAGTCTTTAAGAATTTTTGCTATTTGCATTTATCTACTTTTTCCCCCTTGAATTGTATTAGGAATGGGCTTCAGATGAAACCTGATGTTCTTAAAGAATTCATCTCTCTATATTATTACCGAATTTCCTTTTTTATTTAGTGGTTATGTAGCTTAATTAATATTTTTGTGGCAGATAAATTTTTAAACTTCAGCATTTAATTTTCTTATTTCTAGATAAGTATTGTTAGGAATAAAGAAGGTTTAACTAGAGATAGAAATAAACATACGTACATTTAATAACATCATCGGTTCAGATGCAAAGCGTACGAAAAAGATACAAAACATTACATTATCACTTTTTGAATTATGATTTAACAACTTTGATTTGAATTTTTTTGCAATATAATTTAATAACTTTGAATGAGAACTTTTAGTATTATGATTTAATTCCGTTAGATCTTTAGCTGATGGTTAACCACTTAACTATTTTGCCCGAATGCGGGTAAGTGCAGTGATTTATCGAATTTTGATAGTTGCAAGCAAAAAAAATTAGCCATTATAATAGTATAATTTAGTATTTAAATTACTTCGAATATATAGAAAAGTCAAGTATTCAATGGATTTCCATTTGAATCAAAATTAGAAAATATGCCCAAAATTGAAGGTGTCATCTTATTAGATTGTAAAGAAAATAAAACAGTTGTGGTTAAAAGATCTAGGTGAAGTTTTTAACTAAGAATGAACAGGATGTCCATACTAAAAATCCATCATTTCAGTGGTTCCTATAAGCGTAAACGCTCATTAGTGGTGCCCGCTTACAAATTTAAAAATTTGTCCTTCCCTAATTCCAGAGCAATTTCCTCTGTTACCTCAGAAACAGTTTTTCTGAGGTAATAATAAACAGATAGCGTTCTTTTTCCTTCACACCAGGAAAAAAGTACGTTTTTTGTAATTATTTTATCACGTCAAGAGAAATTTCCACCAGTGTTACAAGTTTTACTTTTTACATTCTCAGGTGGTTATATTTAAAATAATTGTTTATAATTCACAATGTTCACTGCATCCGTTTATTACATCATTCATACAGTTGCAGGGTGAATGGTTATTGTTGCAGATATCTTGAATATGAGAACTTAATTTAGAGATATTATATTTTCGGTTTAGCAATACGCAATATATATGTATAGTGTGCTTATATGTAATATCTTCTTCTACGTAAATTGTTGTTTGACAAGTTGATCTGAAAGCTTAATTAGTTTATTTTATTATTTACTGAGCCCAAAATAACTTTTTAAAATTTAATCCAAAATTCAAGTTTTTTTATTGTCTTTAACTACAGTTGTAGAAATCTACGTTAAGGATTATAAAAGACTCAAGGAAAACAACATTCAACATAAATTTTATTAAAACAGATTAATTGAAAAATGGCATTTTTAACAATAAAATTTCTTTAAAATACATTTTTAAATTTAAATGAAATATAGAACAAGACCATTATTTTAATTAATTAATAATTAAATGTGTTTTAATCAACCAGGAAAAGGTAAAAAGCACAAATATATCATTGTACCATCCAAATTGATTAAAAACAGGGTGATTTATCTAATTTTAAAAATATTGTCCAGTTATTATATGAAATTTTTATTTTTATAAAATAATTTTCCTAACTTTTTTTAAACGGAAAACCCCCGGAAGTGACTTAAATCTCACGAAATATGCTGCCGGATTTGGCCAAGAGAAGTTTTGGCACAAATGTCATGCACGTGGTAAGTTAAAATAGCAAAATGGTATAGTTAATCCATGGTTTGAAGAAAGAAAGAGTGTACGCTCATATGTCAAATCCCATGCCAAATTTTTTTTAATGAAACCCAGTTAGAAATCAAAGAAATTTGGTCCCTCATTTAAGAATTTTTTTTTAAAATTTAAAGTTAGATCTGTTGACTTCTCTTTTCTTGCTATATTTGATTATTTCATTTTTAATCATCTCCTACGCATATCTATTTTTAACAAATATGCTAACTTTTTAATACGTAGAAAACATATTTTTCAAAGATAGCAAAGAAAGATAAAATATTGGGTATAAAAAGACTGATATTCTCTGTTGAGTATGCACATAAAATTTTTTAAACAAAAACCGCAGAAAGATTTAAGATGACGAATACAAAGTTTTGTACTGATACCGTTTTATTAGTTGTCGGAAGCCACACATTTAACTTGCTTTTCACATACAAAAAAAGGAGGAAAAAAGGGTTGTGTGATGCTTCAAATTCCCTTGTTGATTGTTATTTCACCACACAGTATCATAGAATCAAAGTTATTACTTGGAAATACTAAGCTAAAAAAATGTCTTTTTTTTAGATAGGGAAGGACAATGTAGCAGCTTCAAGTTCTGCAGAATCTAAAATATTGAGTCCGTTTACGTTAACATATTTTTCTCTCTTCTCATTTTTGTTATTTTTCTTACTTCTGAATATTCTCCTTTCATTTTGTTTCCGAGCTTGGTCTAGATATTTTTCTCTGAACTGCTTCAAATAAGTATTTTTTTTTCCTTATGAAATAAAAATGGTTAATATTTTTACGATAAGCTTTTTTTCTACGTGCCTTCGACATTCTGCACTTTATTTAAAGGATATATATTTTATTTTATGTACATAGAATATTTTGTTTTTGCTTAGAATTTCTCTCTGGATCTTACAGTTGAAATAGAACATAGAATAGATACATTTCCTAGCATATTAGTTTTTAGATATTAAATAAGTCACAGAGTTACGTTGGATTTTATGAGCTAACAATGCATGAAAACATCACAGCGTATTTCTTAAAAAAGTGAACAGATTTTATATTTTGCTCATTTGCATGTAAATATAGTAATAAAAGAAAATTTTAAAAAACCTAAAAAATAATGTTTTTTATAGATATAGCAATGAACAATTATACATTTTTTATTCTATAAATCTAGTTTATTTTTGAAAATGCTATTCATGTAAGCGTAAATAAAAAAAAATATATATAATTCTCATTCCTGCTTTCTGCAATGGAGAATTTTAAAAAGAATGATAATTGAAACTGATAAACTACATTCAGATTTAATACAAATTCCAGATTTTAAGTCATCTCTAGTCTGTAATCAAACATAAATATTTCTACAAAACAGAACAATTACACATTAGGATTTAAAAATTATTACAAATGTATAAATGCTTAATATTTCGACTCAGAAAAAGGTCAGTAATAATTTGATGCGCTGTTTTGTCAATCATGACATATTCTTCCCATACTGAAATTAACTGCATCTTCCAACAAAATTCTCACCTTTTTAAAATCTATATCTGCAAACATACCAAAATACATGAGCATATAAAACCTATTTAAGTTGGAACATCAAATAAGATATATGCCTCTTGATTTTCAAACATTTTTTCTCACATAAAAATGCCGATGAAGCCAGGACAGCAAGCACTTTATCTTAAATATAAAAGGAAACTTTAAAAACTATAACTGGGAGATACATTCTGTTAAAATCTAAAGTTCAGTGAATCTATTTTAATATTACACCAATAAAACGGATAATGCTTGATTTTTCAAATGCATTTTCCTAAATGGAAATATTCTAATATCTAATTGAAGAAAAAGAAGATAACAAACGTTTCTAATGTTGCTTATCTGCCTAAAACTTAAATGAGTTAAAAAAATTACCGGATAAAATGTTTTCATCAAAAACAAAAACCGTTTAAAAAGCCTAACAATTCCTTGAAGAAATGAGAAACTAATTCAAAAGGACTGATCACCTACCGTCGCTAGCGTAAGACGAGCTGTCAAAAAAAGGCAGAAAATAATATACTATGCAAATACTGCGAAAACGTGACGCACATAAACGCGTGGTTTCAGTTGCCCCTCTCGTCACTGAAGCAAAGTAAACCACAAGGTGCTAAAGAAGCTATTTGTGTCTCTATCTTTTTCGTATAAACACAACGCAAACACAACACGCCGTAGAGGATAAATTAAAGCATGGCGCTTTGCCAGAACTGAAGCTGAGATCAAGTAGCAAGCATGACTTGGTTTTCTTTTCAAGCAAGAAGCTATACAACCTGGCAACTATCGATGACTACTCTAATGCGTGTGGTTAATGATATGTGAAAGTGGTGGGTGTAAAATGAAATAAATTGTTTCTTGAGACGAAAAGAGGAAAAAAGGCGTCATTTTCATAATAAATTAGAAGATTAGACTCCTTTCGCTTTCTGGAGACCAACGATGTTCTAAAATCTCTAGAGCTGAGATTTAACCATTCGCATAATGATTCTCAGTATTGTGATGATGCGTTTATACAGAAAATAAATTAGTTTAAAAAAATCCTATTGCTTTGGACTTAAGGAAATGAAATACTTTTAATTGTACTTGGAGTGCGCATTCTGACTCTCAATGAATTGAGGGATTCCGCACTTCAGCAGGCTGTGAATCCATCTTTCATTGTTGACTTATTTTTGAAAATTTTTCTTGTTTGAATTATTAGTATGTAAAATTGCTGAAGATAACATGCAAATTTGCGTGGGAATGAGTTACGATTTATTCATTCATTGAATTCAATGAAGTTCTTAACAATAAAGTAAGCAAAACTCGGAAAAGAATTCAATAAAACTGAATAATGTAATGGCCAACACAAAAGAATTACCAAATTAAATTATAACTTTCTTATATAAAAGCAATATATCGCATATATATATAGGCCAACTGAGAATGCAATGTTTCAGTGTAATATTTATTATTTAAATTTTTAAAAAAATGAGATTAATTTGTAACAATGCCATAAAATCTGTAATCTTTGTGATGCAGAACAACATATCTAATCCATCAACATAAAAATCAAACATTTACAGAAATCATACAGAAAAATGAGTGTAAAAGTGAGCATAAATGCGCACATGTTTGACACTTTTTGATCATCAATAAAATGCTTAATAAATGGCTTGGAAATGGCTAAATCCATTATAGATAGCAAATATCCTGAAATAGTGAGTAAAACAAAATGTGGAGTAAGATATTGTGTGCAGAAATTAAACTAAGGTCTTCTGGCAACAAACGGATATTGCGCTTTGAAAACATTGGATGAAATATCACTGTGTCTTCCAGTAGTTTTGGAGAAAGTTGCATGAAAGTTACTAAGTTCATAATAAACGGGTTCCTAATAATTAAGAGAAGAAACAGACAAGTACGCAGAATTTCATTTAAGTACCCCCTTTTCCATGATATAGGATAAAGAAAAATAAATATATATTCCTAACTCCACAGAAATCATTCTTAAACCAGTCTCCAAATGTTGGATAATTACAGTATTTATCCTTTTTAAATAAAATAAGATTAAAATTAATTCAGTTCTTCATACATACACCTCTATGCCTCCTAATTTTTCAGTAGCATTTTCCACCTTCTAAATAAAGACATCAACGTCTTTTCATAAATAAATTACAGGCTACATCCACTCTATGAAATTTAACGCTTTGGTGTAATGAATATTAATGACAGAGAAATGAATGGTAAAAAAAACAAAGGAAGAAAACTCTTGTTGATCATTGAGGGAGGGTTGTTCATGATTTTTAAAATGTATGCATTTATTAAAATAAAATATTCGGCTCAGAGGACACCATGACCATAAATAATATTTGCTGTCATGAATTGCTACTTTTCTGTGACATGGTATTTTGAACAAAGATAAATTTTCAATCATGTCAAAATACTTGGATAGTGACATCTGAATTCTACCTCTAAATGGATTGTTATCAGTTTCTAACGGTTCATTCCTTTGCTGGAAAAGGCAGCTGGTTAATAAATAACGAAGATGTTTCTAGAAGAGTGAAAACGAGTTTTCTCATTGAAACTCTTTTGGACATTAATCCTATGTTTGTAAATGATGGTAGAAGTATATTATTTTTCTTAATATAATAATTTCTGCTCGAGGAGAAAGCATTAGTACTTGTAGACCATAATTTTTGTTTAAAGAACTGTAATAGATTAATGTGCTTTAGAATAATACGTAAGGCGCAATTTTAACATATAGACTGCAGCTTAGAATATCACAAAAGAAGATAATGATATAAAGATTCTAATTAAATATTGCAGAAAAGAAATAAAGATTTTCATTAATGAAAGCTATGCTGTCATGAAGATGTTGAATGTTACTTTGAAAGAATACAATTTTTTAAAGAAAATTATCATACACCACATGAAGAACGATGATAATATAAATTATATATTTTTTTCCTTTCAAACATGTAGATTTATTTTTAAAGATGTCTGATTCTATTGGGACAAAAATATTCTGAGTTTAAAAACTATTCAGATTTTCTTAAGAGTTTGTGAACATCTGAACATCTAAAATAAAGAACACTGTTGTGATTCCCAAAAGGTCAATCGCACAAGAAAACGAAACATACAATTAAAGTACTATTTAATGATAAATAAAAAAATATATCCCCATTATTTAGGTTTTGATTAATTTTAAGAAGTTTTATAATCACAAGAACTTTTCCTATTATTTTTATTAATAATTTTAAAAAGAAAAAAATCATCTCGAATTCTTTGCGCCAAAAAAAATATCTCTACGAGACTTTTCTATCCGAAATGAAAAGGGGTTTTCCTAAATTGTGGCTCATCACCTATATTTTAAATAAACTTATTTGTAAGTTAAAAGCTGTGAAATCTTATCTAGCCAAATCACTGAATAAATTAAAATAGATAGAAATAAAGATTATTCGTAAGAGTTAAAATACATTTCACCAAAATTTTCTTCCACTTTTAAGATCATTGCAGTATGAACTAATTTATTACATTTTTATTTTTTACCATTCATTTATCATTTCATTACTCAACAACCAGGCAAGTAATCGCTATCTTTCATCTTCCAGTCTGGTCAGAGCCTCGTTAGACAACTCCCAACTGGATATCATCCCAACACTTGAATTTCCGGATGCCTTCTCGAGCTAACTACGCCTTCCGAAAATGAGGAAAGGGATAGAGGAAAAACAAAATCTCTGCACCGGAAATGCTTCAGAAGCAGTGGATGGTAGCTCGATTATAACCAATAGACCACGATGACAATCCGAAGCTGAGCAATGATTAAAAGCGAGTGGTCACTGATTATGATTGCATTGTTATTTCCGTTTCGGAAATGGCCAATGGGAAGTAAAAAGATGAGAATTACGGATACGGTATTTGCTCTTCCAAGAAAATAGGAGTGGGAAATCATCTTCTACAAGATAAAAGAATCCTCCAGATTGATATCAGGTGAATATTAGGGGTTGTCTAGAATGACACCTTTTCACATGAATACTTCAGTTGCTCCTCGTTTTTGGTAGAATGCTTTTTGATGCGGATATTAAGAACAAAATCTGCATAAGATTGTGGTAAAGAATTTTACTATGTAGTTGATTCACATGTCATCATATTAATATGACAAATGCAACTTCGCATGCAATGAAATACTCATACAAGGTATGACATAACGCTGTTGTTGTTAACTCTAATGTTGAAATCCGTTACCCCTAATTAAACGTAAAAGATTTTCAAAGCTGTCATAGAAATTGCCCGATGTTTATCACGTTAACATGAATTAATTCCATTCATCTATTAGTGATATATCTAAAAACGATCATTTTTAACAAATGTAATTTATTTTCAACTCACCTATAATTGCAGTTTCATTCTTACATTGACTCAAACACAAAAACTTTTTTCCGTTAAATAACAAGTAAACATTTTGTACAGGTAGCAAATAGCTTTTATAAGAAATAATAGGTGTTGTTTTAAACACAATGAATAATCTGTATATTATGAATATTATATATTTTTAAATGTAAGAAGGCAAGTTTTATTTAAAAAAAATGAATAGAAAAATCCCTTTTAGTAATTAATGCGAATTGATGTCAAATAATGCATGTTGATTTGGGATAGATTTTAAGTAAATATTTATGTTCTTGTGCAACTTTCAAAAGCTTTAAAAACATAGCAGATAATACAGCAAGAATTTTCTTGACTTTCTAAAAAAAGTAAAAGAAGAAAAGAAAAGGAAAGAGAGAATATGCACACATAAAATTAAAGAAAGTATATATTATATATGCTTAACAGCCCTTAAGGCAAGAACTTTAACCAAGTATTAAATTTTAAAAATTCCTTTTCAAAATTAAGACAAATAGATATCATTCATGTCTTTCTTTCATTATTTGACTACATGAAAAATACTTTTTTTTTCAATCTTTCCTTTATAAGAACCAGCAGTTAAAAATTATTAAAAATGTCTCATAATTTAAAGAGTTATTCAGAAATGTGATCCGATTTAACTACTTTTTTTCCTCCATCTCTTCAGAGCAACGAACCGTCGGCATAAACAATTTATGAAAGAAAACAAACAAGGTTTCCGTAGAGTTAAAAGTAATTAAAATTTCTTTAAATAAAAGGAAGAAAAAAAATCTTACATATCTCAATTTAAATGTCAATACGAATCTATTTTTGAAGTTTCGATTTCATTTTATTTTTACGATAACTTCCTCCTCCACCCCCTTTGAATCAATCTTTTCTTTCACTCACTCTCAGTACATGAATATGCAATGGAAAATAGAGACCAGCTGTGCTATGTGCTTGTGCTTCAGAACAAAAACCTTATTCCTGATTTTTTTTAACCTTATTCCTTTTTCAAATCGAGAGCTCTCCCCCTCCCCCTTTTTTTCAAAACGAAACCTTTTTTCTGCTTTTTATTATTATTTTATTATTTTTTTTACCAGAAAGAAGGCCTTCCCGTCGTACCTGTATTCTCTAATGCACTGTCTATTCTTATATATATTTTTTTATGTTTTTACCAAAGATCAATTGGTTTGGCCATGATTGATCGTTTAAACATCAAGCCACCAAGAACTTCAGTAATAAGACGGGGATAAAAAAGTATTAATTTTTTTATCTGCCATACTAAAAGAGGCACATTTTATCTTCCTTAGTTTGGTCATCCTAATGAGAGAGGATTTTTAATTTAGATTCCTCCCCCGGGGCTGAATTTCCTCTTCCAATCTGAATCATTTCAAAGGTTTTACTTTTCATGAAATAAGTGTGGTGAATTGATCCAGTGAATTCGCAACCCTTGCAATACCAGTTTTTTCCCTTTCCAAAATTAAGATAATTTAGGGTTCTAATGGGTCAAATAAAATGTAACTAACTATATTCTGAACAAATAAAAACAAGGATTAACTACAGTTGCAATTTTTGTGGTGGATCATATGTGTCCCAATGGCCTTTTTAAAGGGCACACATATCACCCATGGGGTTGAGGTGACTATATAAAATACTATGAAAAGTTGTCTCAAATTTTTACAATATTTTGAAATAATTTTATTACAAATTATCAATTTTAGACTTTCAATACTAATCAATTTTATAATCCAACATTATACATGATATTTCTATGTATGATACATTGCAAAACCGTTTTTTTAATGTATCTTTATGACACAAAGTTTTCGTTCACTGCTAAGATGCAGTTAAAACTTAAACTAACATATGAATCTAATCACCTAAAGCATTGAGACATACAATTTAAGAAATCCTCCATCCCACTTATTCCTTTAGATGATTTAAAAATATTAGGGTGACATATATGTCCCGATGGGGTGGCACAGAGTTAACCCTCTGGATGCGTAATTCTTTAAAATCCCTGTTTAGATGCGATTTTTGAAAACAAGTTTACATACTTTTCAAAGAAAGTAAACTGATACTATATGTTAAACTGTAATAATATAATATAATAAAAATCTGTAATCGTAAAAATAAACACTCTGTACTGCAAAAAATGCCTGATGCAACAGAAAATGGATTGATTGCCAACCCGCGGAAATTGCGGCATACGCAGCTGGAGAGTTAAGAGCTCGATACTCATTCCAATTAATCCTGTTTAAATTATCAATATTATTATTAAATCAAATTAGTAAGACATTTCAAATTCTTTTTTTTTCACTCAATCTTTTCTGAGTTTTTGATATGGGTATTCTCATAAAAAATTAATTTATCTTGACTAGTAATTAACATCACATATCTATACTAATATTAAAAATGTGAAAATTTGAATGGATGGATGTTTGTTATTCAATCACGCCAGAACAGCTGAACGGAATTGGATGAAATGTAACGCAAAGACAGGAATAGAACATGGGTTACTTTTTATTCCGGCTAATTGAGTGGTTAATTTTTTATTAATTAAAAACTAACTTTCGCTCCTAAAAGCTGAGGCCAAATCCCGTCAAAGATAAGTAAGGCTCCAGTTTTTTCTCTCGACGGAAATGAGGTCAGACTTAGGAGAATTTCGAGCGATTATTTCAACCGATTCTATTATTATTTCTTTTCTTTTCAATTATGATTTATTTTCTTTGTGTTTGATGTATTTAAAATCAAATGTTGTTAATTAATCGATCGTTTGGATTCATTCTGAAGTATTTTTAAATTGAAATAAAACAGGATAAAGGAAATAAAAAATTCATATACGCATTGTGTTACCCCAACTGGCGAAGGAAAGTTAGACATGTGCGTTACACCAACTGACGTTGAAAGTTCGCGCATGATTGTTGACAACTATGTTTTCATTTAAATTAAAATTTAAAAAAAATGTGTATAATACTGCTGTAACTATCTCGATTTCAATCAATGAATGAAATAGATTTGAGCGAACTGGATTTGCTGTTTTGTTTTATTTTGGATATACAATGTAAATAATTTTTTTTAACGTTAGTTGTGTGTTTTTGCTATTAAATTGTATTTATGTTAGATGATTTTCGTATATGCTTGCAAATGTATCGTTTTTAGGTTAGATTAGATTTTTTTATCTGTCATAATTTGATAGATTTTCGTCTATATGCATCAAAATTTCCACGTGAACAGAGTCGTGGGTAATAGCTAGTTTAAAATAATAATAATAACCTCAAATAAGAATTTCCATCACTAGATATAATATTTCAAATCGTAAAACAATTTCTTTCTTTGATCTAGATATATTTTTGCTCGAAAGATGGTTTTATCGTTGTACTTGTCTAATTTAATGCATATTTTCTTCTAATAAATAGTTTATTACTTAAAACTAGTTTGGTTAGGTATAATGTAGTAAATATTAGGCCGCCAAACTCTTTAGCCACAAAATATGGATGAATAAGTATTGAAAGCACTATTTTTTTAATTCTAAAAAATAAAAGGAAAACATTTTATCTTCCTCAGCTTTGTCATCCACATGAGAGAGAATTTTTAATTTACATTCTTCCCTAGAGGCAGAATTTTCAATTTAATCTGAATCATTTCAACAATTTAACTGTTCATAAGAGAAATGAAGTGTGATGAATTGATCCGTTAAAATCACAAAGGAGATTATTTTCGGTAAAATTATTTTATTTATTAACATTATTTTTCTTTAATTTGGATTTATAACTTTTGTTTCATAGTTTAAACTTTATTCCTCTTACATTTTGAGCGTATTTAATTTGGCTTATGAAATACGATTAAATATTTTTTTGTTTCGTTAATCAAAGAATTCTTGCAACACTAAAACCAAATTAAGTGCATTTCGGTAGAAAATTTTTAAAGTTTTTATTAAAATTTAACAGCTACTTTACAGTTTTTTATTATTATTTAGAAAAGCGTTTATATTTTTAATATTAAAATTTAATATATCGAAATTTGATGTTTTTACATGAAGCATTTTGTTTGTAATAACAATTTATTCATAATATAAAATGTCCCTATATGGAATTAATTGAACTAAATAGAAAAGAGGAAATTATGTCAGTTACATATAAAAAAATTAGTATTCTCTTTCAAAATTATGATAATCAATAAATTGCTTTACCATTGAATTTGCAATGAATTTGAAATCCAGTTACATGAGTTCCTAAGCATTACTTCATTAATATACTCATTATTATTTCTTTAACCTACTCACTATTATTTCATCAATCTATTCATTATTATTTCTTAAACATATTCATTATTATTATCTATTCATTTTTATTTCCTTAACCTATTCATTATTATTATCTATTCATTTTTATTTCATTAACCTATTCATTACAACTTAAAATATTGCAGTATATTTTTTGGAACCATTATAACCATTACGGGAACCATTACAACCATTATAATAACTAACATTTTACGAAAACAAACTACATTAATATTTGTAGGGTTTTTTAAATATTTGTAGTATAACTGCTTTGTAACTGTAATAATATTTGTAGCATAGAAAAATTCAGAATTTTCGAAGAGATTTATGAAAATAATACGAAATAAAAATGCCACAATCAACGAACATAAAATGCCACATTCCAACTAGAAATATACGTTTGCATTTAGATAATTTAAAAGGCTTTATCATTAAATTTTTTAGAATTATGAAAAATCATGAATCGGGACAAGTTTAGACAGCCAAAAAATTTCTAACTTAAAAATTATTCTTTGTAAAACTTAAAGAATATAAATCGAAGAAAGTTTCAAAATATCCTAGTATCATTAGAGTGATTGATTATCAACATCTTAACTTATCAAATTAATCTATTTTGATTCTTTTTAAATTTTAGTTTCTAAAATTTAACAAGAATTAAATTTATTAAATCTGTTACATTTATTAACAGTCTGTTAATAAATATAATCGACTTTTTAAAATGATTTTTCATGTGAAATGAATGAGCCCACAGTGAAAAACGTAAATCTCAGTAATCTGGTGAAATGAAATAATTTAAATTATTTCAGAGAACCTTTATAGTTAATTAATTTTCAAAGAAAACATTTATTCTATTTAAATTCATACTAATACTATTTACCATTTAAAGTAATAAAAATAAACATAAATGTAATTCACAAAGGAAGGAAATACATAAAAAAATCTTACACTCATATGTAAGAATCGCCATTTTCTAGACAAAGAAAGGAGAAGACTCTATAAAAATAAGCTAATAAGACTTAAAAATTATATACACGTGAAAAATTATTTCTCCCTTAAAAACTTAAGTTGCAGCAGACTAAACAATGTTTCGTAAAAACATGTTTACGAGCACTTTAAAAAAAAGAATGCTTTGTAGAAAGGTCTTCCTTTGAAATCTTCGAAATTTGAATTGAATTTCTTTGAACTAAAAATCCCGCTTTATTGCGCACTAAATGGAAAGCAATTTTACTAGAGTCGGTAAATTATATAATTATGTTTTTACAATTGATACCTAATAATAATTATTAGGCAAATTAAAAACAGGCATTTATTAATTCACATTTCTTTTCCAGTGGTGTAGTAAGCCAGTTGCAATTCTTAAATTGTATCAGTTTTATTATATATAATTTATAATATCGAAGAACATTTTTTGTATTGTAATTGTAATAAGTGAAGCTAAAATTTATGACCTTAAATCAAACATTTAATTCAGCAATATTTAATTTTCTAATCCCATTTGAAGCAATCGAAACAACGCAATGGCTTTATGGAATGGACTTCACAATTTTGAGGCATAACCCGATGACGAGGACGAAACTCGAGATGCAGTTCTTCTCCAAACTTCGACATCACAACAGAGGGAGAGAGTTTACTCCAACGTCAGATTTAACAAAGGCCTGCATATCTATGGATCTTTTAATGGTATCGAGTCTTTTAATGGAGCCTTTCGATTCCACAATTGATACCTATCACTAGGTAATCTCCTCCTTTAGCTTTATCTTATCTCAGTCTTATCAGAAGAAAAATTAAAATGAAATATGAATAAATACACAGTGAGTAAAATTGCCTCAAAAATAAAAATGAAAATAGTTTCATCCAGACATTGTGAAATATACTTATGAATAATAGAAAAATTTAATAATTAATAATTTAATAAATTTGAAGAGTTGAATTTCATTGCAAAAGTCAACACATGTAAAAATGTATATATTATAAATATCTGTGGAAGAAAATACTATCTCCAAGTTAAAAATATATATCTACATATCCCAGAATTTTTAAAAAAAATAAACTTTAAACGCTGAAAATCTCCTATGAAAGGAAAAAAAACCATTTTAGTTCATGAAGTGGTTTGTTTTTCTTTATTTCGACCATGCTAATTGGAAGATCTAATACAGAAAGGATTAAATAGTTGTTAATTAGCTAATTCAATGATATAAAAATGCTCTTCTATTTTGCTTAATTAATCAGAAGTATAAATAAATTAGAATGAAACAATATCTTATACAAGATATGATAAAAAGCATGAACACATGGCAAAAGCTTAATTAACACATTAATTTCTGTTTCTTTTTCCGTAAGGTATTATCGATCGAAGTGTCTCTTTTTACTTAGTGTGCTAGGAAAACTAGAATAAATTAATTTGGAATCTGACACGCAACCGTTTTGATACAAGAATTGCTTGCAAGGAATATGATCAAATTATCATCAGAAAACTAAATACCGAAGAATAACTGAACATAGCGCTAAAAATATCGTAAAATGTGTACAATTTTCATAGCTACAAAGTTCTTCGCAAAAATTTATATATCTATAAATAACATAAAAGGAAACTGGAAGAATATATATAATAAACAGATTCACTTCACAAAATGTATTGTTTTCTTTATTTGGGATTGTTGAATCATTTATTTTGAAGCACATATTTTAGACAACTGAACAAATATTTATAACTACTTCCTTTCATTTTGACAAAACGGTAAAAATATGGAGTAAGCAATAATGAAAATGTACATTTTTCTTTGTTAAATTGCATTAATATTTGTTTTTATTTTATATAATAGCAAAATAAAAATAATATATAACTCGTTTTTAGAAAGTAACATAAATTTTCGATGCAAATCTTGCTACTTTAGACAAATTAGTAATGGATATTAGTTCATTTTCAAAAATAAACTTAGACTTTTATAACAATACAGGGAGGTACAAACAAAATCTAAAATGATGGAAATATATATATTGCCTAGGAATGTATAGGTGCAAATGCCCCATTGAAGAACAAACACAAGAGCTCAGTTATATTAACATCTCATTGTAAAGCAACACCAAGGATATTTTAGTACGGACCTCGTAATTTTGAACCAGGATCAGATGACGAGGACGACACCTGAGCTGGCACCTCCTTTCCACATTACACCAGCCGAAGGACGTTTCGACCCGACGAATTTAACAAGCAACAAACACACTTACTCAACGGTTCTTCGGTGGAATCGAGTCTCGAACCTGAAGCCTTACCACCATGCAACCGTGATCCCACAAACAAGAGATATCTACGTGAATGTAAATAATTAGTTATTGACAAAGCGCACATTTGACTATAATTCCCAAGCATCTATTTAAATAATTTAAATAACATAAACAATGTTTGGTAAAGGCAGCAGACCAGGCCTAATTTTGAAGATTTCAAGTATTTCCTTCAAAGATGCGGCCTCAACAAATGTTTGTGTGTCGAAATTGCCGAAACATCCCATCTAAGCTTCCGTGCTTGTATTATTACTGTTGTGGATGCAATTTTGAATAATTGCAAGCATTATTTTTTTTATAAAAAAAACTTGCTCACCATAGCAATTCGTGTTTAATTTATGATAATGTTTATTTGATGTACAGTGTACCATCTCTGAAACTATTTCCCAAAAGTTCTAGTTTATCCCTTATAACAAATTCTTTACAAGTCAAGTATAAAAGAATCTTATTAATTTTATCGTTTCCTAGGATGCATTAAATATTCCTTATTAATCTTAAACGAATGATGTGAAAATCACTCAATTTTACGCATGACTGCCATTTCACATCCCAAATAAGCTTAAAAGGCAATATAAACTTTTGACATGAATGTTATTAACTTTATTATTGAATAGATTTCATTTTTCGAAAAAAAGATATAAAGGAGATTGGAGAGCCTTTCCTTTTTCTCGTTAAAAATTTGCACCTTTAATTCTATCACTACATAAAAAAAAAAAAAAAACATTTTGTAAGAAAATTCCTTTAAAAAATTCCTAATGAGTTTTTATTGTGATACTATGCTAAAGCCTGAGAATAAGTTATAAGAAGTTTAAATATACGCATAAACGCCGTATCAGCTGCTGCCATTGATAATTGATAAGCAGTGGATAAGAAACAAGAAACGTGCTTTGCAGCAAAACGTGATCACCTCTCTACAGAAGATAGATAATTCCTCTTAAAGAAAGAAAACTGCACTCAACCTTCCAAAAGAGAAGGGGACCTCGTTTTTAACAGTTTTCGCTTTCAAAAGGAAGTATTTTTAGTAATAAACTGGAGAGTTTTCCCC
>JAPMOQ010035568.1:1654876-1667094 GCA_026543055.1 Argiope trifasciata | reverse complement strand
ATATATATATATATAAGAAGGTTATACGCTGGCAAAGAAAAAAAATTATAAAGGAAAGAAAAAGATAAGATCTTCAGTACTCGAACTGCATCACTGAATTTTATTATCTAGGCCTTTGAAAAGTGTATCACATTTATAAATAACTCAATACCTCTCAGTACATACCTTTAGAACAATAATTACTCTCAAAGCAAATACGTGCCCATGCCATGTTTGGAAGTTTTCTCTCATTTATTTTCAATATAAAATTCATAAAATGAAATTTCAGGAGGGTGCAAAGATATATTTTAAGCAGTTAAGCTTTTTAAAAATATTTATCCGCTCTCTGTCGATTCACTTTTCAACAGAAAAGCTTAAATTGAATTTGATATTTGATGGAGTAAGAATTAATCACTTCGGTAATTATAATTTATTAGGGACATGCAAGTTAGCTTCAGATGAAAACACGGTATCTCATAAAAAAGTAATCACCTGCTATTATGTATTCGTGGTGTCAGTCTGGTACTCTTAGTGTTTGCCTAATGGCATGGGGATCAATTTAATGAAATCTGACAAACATAAAACTCTAATTAGATTTTAATTATCAATTGACACTTTTCATTCTCCATTGGGTTTTAAAAACATTAAAGTAAATTAAGAAAACAAAAGCAAACAAGAATTTTTACAGTGGGGACATTTTCGTTCGGTGTGAGAACAAATTAAAATCGTATACCAGTGTTTTTTTTCAACATATACGATTGTTTACAGCATGTTTGAATTACATCCCAGTTACATCGTTCTAGAATTTAAAAACAATGTTTGAACACGTTACGACATATGAAACAATGCTTTTAAAATAAGAGAAATTTGAAGGTATTTTATTTATTTGTTGGAAAAGTAAGAAGCAATGTAAATACATGAAGTATAATTTTTTTATTTACGAATATATGCATAGTTTTTAGTATTTCTTTTTTTCAAAGAAAAGGAAATTCAATATCAAAATGAAAGCATCGGAGAAAGTTTATGAATCACTAAATAATTTTATGCATGAATTGCATAATGAAATAACACAATTTTATTATGGATATTCTATACTGTGAGCTCCGATTGTTTGCAACCATTGAAGCATACTAGAAATTTCTGTCTTTTGAATAAGTTTTTACTGTGCAAGAACAGTTACAAAATGCTTATTGTAGATCACTTGTAAAATGATTCGGTAACTATTTTTATAAGGCAATCTTTTTAGACATTAAAAATTCCATATGTTATAAAATATTTTAAAATTATTTATGAATGTGATTTTTTCGAAACTTTGTTAAGAGAAAGGTTACACCTAAAAGATTGTCTGGAAAATAAATAAGGAATTTTTGAAATTCTTCATATTCGGTTCAATTTTTCAATAGAGTATATTAAATTTGAAATGGTAAAAAAAGTTTTAAAGCATTTTGTGAAACTTGTCTAAAAGTCTACCTAAAAATAAATAAGAGATTTTTGAAAAGTTTATTCTAATGTGGTTCAATTTTTCTATAGAGTACATAAAAGTTGAAATATTAAAACAATTTGTGAAACTCATCTAAAAGGCTACTTAAAAAATTAATAAGAAAGCTTTGAAATGGTTCTTCAAATTTTGTTTAGTTTTTTAATAAAGTATATTAAAGTTGAAATAATAAAAAAGTTTTAAAGCATTTTGTCAAACTCCTGATTATAAGTCTTTAATTCGAGTCTCTACACTTGTCTGTTATAATAAATTCTTTATATACAGAAATAAGATATTTCGTACACGTGAAAGTTAGAACATCTGCATTGGTACTCATGCATTTGGTGAGGGAGCTCTACAGTTCTGATACTTCCGATACTATTTACAGACAAGGCATTATCCTAAACAATAAAATCTTGAAATGTACAGTAAATATAAATGAGTAACAAATATCTTATAAGTCTATCAAGACCTTTAGTTTGCATATTTTGAAGAAAACCCAAAAAATTCTTTTATTCTCGTCAGTTACAATGTGTTCTTTCAATATAGAAATCAGACGTTGTGTACATATGGAAATTAAAGCCTCTGCTTTGGTGTCCAGAATTTGGTCAGTGAATCTAACCATAGGTGACTACTTTTCAAAGTGACATCCAGTTCTGATTATGCTAATACTATTAATTGACAGGACATTATTCTAACAAAGAAAATTTTGAATTGTACAGTAAATATCTATGAGTCTAAAAATATCTGTACTTTGCATACTTTGAAGAAAAACGAAAAGATTCTTTTACGAAATCGAAATCCCCTTCGACGACAATGATAAAAGAAAATATGATATAGTGGTTGAATAAAAGAGGGAGAAGCCATTCTTTTGAAGGCCTTAGAAAATTTGAACCATCTCCCTTTATCTTTTAACGGTAGAGATACAATGAATTAACTCTAAGCTGACTTGAAATATAACGGGTCAGAGATGACACTAAATCATGATTTCCCATAATCTTATCTAGGACATGAAAGTCGAAAGTATGGACGTAGGGTTGATAAGCATCAAAGCAAATTAGAATTGCATTTCTTCAACCTACTTATTCACCAGTCAGATAAGACTAGTTCAAACCATAAATCGCTTCTAAGCGTTTTTGCCATTAACCTAAGAGCAAATGGCTGACTGCAAAATCATTAGCAAAATTTCACTCTTCGTTAGCTTTGCATAATTGCCTAAGTCATCAGCATAAAGATGATCTATGAAGTGTACACAATCATTTGTCCAGTATTTTGAAGCCTGAATTGGCGATAAAATGCACACACATTATTCATTACTCTATTGTGGAGGTGGAAGAGGCTTTATTTAGTAGACTTTAAAGACTGCTGATTTTTAGTTTGCTTTATTGATTTCCTTAGGAAGACAGGATAGATTACAGAGACAGTGGACGAAGGAAGACATAATGAAAGCAATTTTTCATAATAAGTGATGGAAAGTAGAGCCCCAACCTAATTGAAAAATTTGTACTCGTACGTTCTTCAATCAAATGAATTGTTATTATTAGTATTTATAAAATAAGTCAATCAATTTAAGTAATTTTTCAATAAAAGCAACATTTAAGATTGAAGAATAAAATACAAGTTGACTATATTTGATAAATAAAATAATATATATAAAAGTTCACAACACCTTAACGAATTTTTGTGAATATTCAACTCAAGGAAAATGTTTTAATATTTACTCATTCGAATTTACGCTTCAAAATCATAAAAATTTTAATCTCTTTGCAAAATAGATTTTGAAAATATTCAACAATTTTTCATGGAATAAAACTTTACATTTATATTAGATAAAAAGTGTTTATGTAACCGTTATAAATGATGAAATTTCTGCGTGATCAACTCTATTTTTAGTAAAACAGTAACATTTTATTGAAATCCAAGATTGTATTATTTTATAAATTTTGAATTGGCTCTTAAATAGATAATTTTTTAACTGAATGGTTAGAATATTATTAAGATAAAATACACTATCATTTGTATTAAAAATGTAGCGCAATGTTTAATGCTTAGAAATTTCATTTCAATTTTGTAATTTTTTTGTAATTTAATTAATACGTGATGAAAAATTGATTCCCAAACATATCGAAAAATTTGTACGCCTGTGTTTTTCAATCCAGTGAAATGTTAGTAAAAGTATTTATGAAATACGTCAACAAATTTATGTAATTTTTCATTAAAAGCAGCATTCAGGATTAAAGGATAGAGCAAAACGTAAGCTGACTATGCTTCATATATATTTTAATTTTTTTCCTTAAGTTATAAATTTATTTGAGTAATACAAAATATGAATTTCACTTAAGGGAAACATTTAAATATTTTATCAATCGCATTTAATTTTCAAAATAATCAATATTTTAGTCCCTTTACAAAATAACTTTAGGAAATAACATCCAACAATTATACATAAAATAAAAACTTCGCATTTATATTAGATAAAAATGTTTATGCAACCGCTATAAATAAGGAAATTTAAGGATAATGAAACTCTATTTTTATTAACACTGTAACCGTTTATTGAAAAACAAGATAGTATTAAAAATTTTGCATTCGCTCTTAAATAAAACATTTCTTTTAACCGAATGGATATAATATTATTAAAGTAAAATACATTGTTATTTGTATTTAAAAGTGTAGCGCAATGATCAATACTTGAAAATTCTATTTCAGTTTTGATTTTATTATTTCAACCTTGTCAATAATAATAAAAAGGCAATTCAATTTTGTTGACATCAATTATATTTTTTCGTTCAGTTTCTAATATTTTTCTTACAGATGATTTTTTTTCTTCAAAAATCCAGAACAAGTTAAACATATACTTCGAAGCACAAAGACTTGGAATCCTTACATCAAAAGGTATTAAGATAGCATTAAACATTTGACATAAACACAAAATATATTTTGAAGTCTTTTCCCTTTAATAACATTTCTTTCGAGCTAATGCAAACAGATTATGGAAAACGATATTTATCATTTTACAATAAACAGTGAATAAGGGTTGTCCATTATGGATAAAATTTTGGAACTATTACTTATATTTTAAAAATTAATAAGCTTTTTCAGAAATTTCATTAATTTATGAAAAAATATCAATTGCAAATAATGAATTAGTATTACTTATTTCTGAAATCGATTACAAATTATTAATTATGAAAAGGCTCTATTACAAATTCACTTCATTTACAGGGAATTTCTTATTATTTACGCCAAATACAGTGAATTTGTAATAGAGTATTTTCATAATTAATAATCTGTATTAAAAACAATTTAACAACTAAGAACATAATTAAAGAATGTTGTTAGACAAGAGCAATTATTTTCTCTAAAAAATGAAATTACTTAAGTTTAAATAATTTGAAAATGTTTATACAAAGAAGTGAAGAAATTTAAAATTTCCTTGCAAATTTATATCGCTGTATTCTTTTTCGAACTGAAATTTTTATAAAATTTCACCATTTCCCCTGGAAACTCTTTCCACGTGATTAGGATTACATTAACTAGATCAAATTTCTAGTTAATGTAATCCTAATTTTCAACTTTTTCCGTTTAAATAAATCAGATTTAAAGACAAGAACATAAATAATATATATTTTAATGAGAAATGTATCCAACGGCATCTTACTCTATTTCCTTAATAGCTAACATAAGTCTGGCAGTCATGGCAATCACATTTTTATAATTTATTTTAGCAATCGGCAGATACTTGTACTTTTGGTTATTAATAAGGCAAATATAAGTTCTTTTTACTAGTGGTATAAAATTATTACAGCTGGATTTTAAGTGCAAGCTAAAAACCAGCTATCTAATCTAAGTAACTTGATTAAAATACGGAAATACCCAAGAAAAGAGACTATAGAAATGGAAATAAAGCAAATATAATTTATAATTCCAGTTTCTCTTCTCATAAAAATCATTATCTTGCTTATGACATTATCATCTTGACTTTTCAAAAAATTTCATAATGTTCAAATTTTAAAAACGATGATGTAAATATTTAAATTCTAATCAAACACTGAAAACTCCCACCAAAGGATATTTTAAATACATTTCGAAGACTTACCCTAGAGACAAATTTTGTCGCTGATAGAATAAACATTTGGAAGAAATATAACAATTTCCTAAGAATTTTTCTTTAAAGTCACTTTCACAGCATGCATATTTGAATTTTTGAGCTAAGGATGTTAAAGTCTGAAACTCCAGTCGGTAGATCTAGTCAATAAATCTTACAAAAATCAATTCGAGCTGTTCTCTGTATTACTTTATATATTTGCAGCTGAACGTACATTAAGTATTTTTTATCTTACCGCCATAACCGGACCAACCCCTAAATCCTGAACCCAAAGCTCGAGTTATAACTAACTGTATGCATATGCAGTCGCCATGTCCGCATTTTAATTTATGGGATAGCTTAGTTCATGAATGCACTTCCACCCTTCCACGATATTGGACCCAGGGATAGTTGGTGTACGAAACGACCCCTGGTCGGGGAAAGAAATGAATTTAGGGAGGATGGCAAATGGCAAATGACAAATAGGAGATGCAAAGTGGTATTTCTAGCTCCCTGAAAAATTCCATATTTTGTGAAAATGCAATAAGCTCTGTGTGAGGTTAGAGATGTTTTTTAGAAAGACATTTTATGAGAGACTTTTGTAGTATTTATTATAAGGCATTTGAAATAAAATTTAGAGTGGCATGAGATGTCTGTTCTTTCTATAAAAATATAGAAATATAGGTCATACTATTTATAATGTCATCTGACTTTCTTTTATGTAATTCTCTTCTTAAGAAATTTAAGCGCATTTTATATTATTTTATGGATAAAGTTGTTTCTGCGATCATTTTAGTAATAATCATAATATATTTGCCAACATATTTCCCAGACACTTCGATTATTCAAAAAAATGCTGTAATATAGGGACATCTTACAATTTAACTCAATACAGTAACAATTTTCCTTAGTTAGAAATCTAGTTCTAAATACTATAATAAATCATAGAATAACTACAGACTAAGGATTGACTTCTTATTATATTATATTACATTAGGAATAGATTCATTGAATTTGGCTATAATTTCAATTCTAAAATAATTGTTGTTATATCTATATGCCTTATAATTAAACATAGAACTTCATTTTTGATTGCCCTAAAGGCATTTTGTATCGGTAAATAATGAAATATTGCTCATGGTATATAGATAATTTACTTCGGTGTATATAATGATAATGTAAAAAGAGAAATAAAAAATACTAAAATTTACTTATAATTTGTTTCAAAATCATTTATGAATTTTTTAGAAAATACTTGAAACATAGCTTTGGTTTTGTTTTTTGAAAAATATCTAATGAATAAAGCATTAGAAAAAATAATGAAAATAACATAATAATAAAAACATATAGAACCTATTAAATACTTAGTCAGATGACGCAGCATACATTAAAAAATAAAAGAATACAATTATTTGAAAAAAATGAATTCAAATTTCTGCAATAAATATGATATTTTTTTATTTAATCATAATTTATTTCTCTTACAATGATTTTTAATGGAGTAATTTCGAAAATATGCAATTTAGTCTTGAAGGCAATTTTCTACGCATATGTAAAAGGTAAAAGAAGAAATCTATTTCAAAGAATAAAAAATTGTTTTTAAATATAAGATTAAAATAATTCTTAAATGGAAAAAAATAATCAAAGAAAGAACATTGATTTAAATTTAATCCATGCGTCTGTTTTTACAATCTATTTGATATATTTAAAGAATACTTCCAAAAAAGCTTCTTAATCGAATCTAAATTGCTTCAGAAATAATTATCAACATGCTGATTAAAAGATCATAAAAATGAAGAAGGTTTCTAAATTAATTTTGATGCATTTGACAAAAAAATTTAAACAATAAAGGCTATTAACTATTTTTAAAAAGATGAATATAATTTAATTCCCATTTTAAAAGAAGTATTCAGAAGAAAATTATTTCGAATCAAGAGATTATTTACCATTGTATTTCGAAGCGAAAGCAGATAATTCCACTGCAAAGTAAAAATCACTATTTTAATTAGGTTTCCAAATGTTTATTTCATATTAAATCCCTTTAACAGCTTTATAATCTTCTAAATTAAAATCCTAACAAAAAGTATTAGCTAAGTTCTTATAATCTATGTCTCTAATGCCCGAATGAAGCTCACAGAACATGTGGTTTGGATCTTTATCGAAACATTAATTATTTTTCTGTAATTTACGGAAGGGATAAGTTTTCTTCTTATTAAACAAAAAGAGCTAATTATATTTTCCACGTAATTAACGTCTAATCCAAGCAGCAGAAGTTTTTTAAATGGGTAATTTTATGAGACCTTGTTATGGAAGACCCGAAAACAAACGTGATGTATGTGAAAAAAGAAAAAAAAAAAAGAAAATTTCATAAAGTTTAAAATACAAAAGAGATTTTTTTTTGCCCCTTGTGTAAAACTATTCTAATTACTTAATGTATCTCAACTCTTCAGTGATTTACCTTGCAGTGAAAAAGAATACATTACTCAGTTTTTGCAGCGTCATATTCCAGAGAAGTACTTAGCCATTGCACCCCTGGGGGAGTCTAAAGGCCTGTCGCTGGTTCCAGTATAGTATCAAACTTCGTTAAGAAATTAAAAGTAAGTAAAGAGAGGGCAAGAATTAGAAGTATGACATAGCTTTCAATGAATCCACGGGGAGCTATTAGAGTCTTGATTAATTAAGTCATATATAGTTGTGGAAATTAATGAACCCAGTAGGAAGTTGTTCAATATTGGCTTCCTCCTGATTATAGAGTCTAGAAGATCTTAATCACCTAAGAAAATCTATTTTGGAATGCGTCCCACTCCAAATGTTAAGCCGAGTATTTTGTGTAGCTTATTATTAGATGGTATTTCAACTGTCTTGGTAGAAGCCATTAAGGAATGAAGTCATCCAATGCTCTCAAGATGCTTCTCTAAGGATATACTCACTATTATAATTAGAAATTATTCATTTCGACTCTGTGTAATTAACTTAGATGGTTTCAACGCTAAACCTTTCATTATTTTTTATTTTATTCATTGCATTTATTTAAAGAAAATAAAAACAAAAACATGATTTCTTATTAGAAGACAATTTTTTTTCAGATAATTTCTGGAATAATAATTTCTGGAGTGTCTTTTGACAGACACTATAAATTAACATACAATAAAGAGTATTTAGCAGACAGCATATATCTTTGGATGATCTAAAAAAGCTAAGTAGTTTAATATGCATACATCTATAATTTTTATTTTACATGGTTAAAAAATTCAATATGAAGGATGGTTTTTGACTATTTCATGATCTGAAAATAAAATCTATCAACTAAAAATAAATAAAGTTAAAAACCATTCTCTCTTTTTATATCCTCAAAAATTAACAATTTTAATGAAATTATTTTCATATTTTTAGACGTTAGGTGGCAGATTTACAAGTAAATTCGGGGTTAAAATTAATACTTACTACATTAAACAGCTTAATAAGCCTGCTACAAATGTAAGTATCTAAAATTTTTGTTTTACATGTCTAGACAGTTAAATAAGAAGGATATTTTTTAACAATTTTACATTCTGAAAAAAAAAATGCATCAGCTAAAAATAAAGTAAATAAAATTTAAATTTTGCTATTCTCTCTTTTTATATTAGTAAAATTTAACAAATAGAAAGAAATTATTTTGATATTTTTAAATGTCAGGGCGAAGATTTACAACTAAATTCACAATTAAAATGAAAATACATCACATACGATATTTAAATTTTAACTGAAACTACCCAAATACAATTACCATTGATGAGAATAAATCAAATTTGTATATACAGATGACAATAATAATTATGTAAATGAGAATTCCTGCATAAAAGTTAACGGAATTTAAATTTAAGAGACGAAACAGAATGACATTTAAATTGCATTTAACGGAATTTATTCAATGAGAACGAATTAAAACGATTTTTAACTATCATCTGCATAATTATGTTAGAAATAAATTGATATAAACAAACGGTAAATTAAACTGAATAATTATTTTGAGCTGAATGATATGTGTAGAAAAATTATATTGAAAGTAGGAAAATCTAAAGAAAACTCAATACATAATTAATTTTCTGGCGTATAATACGAATAGCACATTAAATACTCCTTTATGGTAAATAACTTTAATCGTAATTATTTGTCCTATAATTTCTTTAATTACGCTTAATTGTTCCTAAATAATATAAATATTTTCAACGAAATTTGGGTGTTACTTTAATTTGTAATTAAATCCTTTTTAGATATTATTTCAAACGTTCTTACAAGCTAATTTTAAATAAAATTAAAAGGCTTTTTTTTAAAACATTGAATTGAAGATATTGAAGAATAATTACACACCTCTAAAATAATATTATGTATTAAAGAGAATTCTTAATTTGTAAATTTTTACGTCACATTTTATATTTAGAATTAATTTGGTAAATAAATAGATTTTTAATTTGTAAAGTACATTAAAACCGATTTAGAGAAACATAAAAATAGAGTGCTGGGGCTTCAACAAATAATTAATGACTTCTAGAAAACTGTAACTTCTTTACATTTATATGTGTGTTTATGTGAAATAAAATTTATAGATTTTATAACCTTTTTATTTTCAATCAAATAATTAAAATGCTTATCTTTAATTCAACCCCTACCGGCTACATTACTCTCTACAGTGGCGTATACGAACTAAGAGAATTGGTCGTTGTTACTTTCTATAGAAGAATGGTTTCTGCATGTCATTTTTTGCATGGGAGAATGATTTCAGAAAAATTTATGTGATAAATGGTCTAAGGTTCTTTATAAATACAAAAAAAATCAGTCAACCAGGTTGTAAATTAATAATTGTTTTCCATAGAACTCTAACTCTCTGAAGTCTGTGTTATGAGTAACCTACGGCATTTTATAAGCCCCCTGACAGTTATTTGTCAAGGATTTAAATCGAGTGAGCGTCTCTTGTTTTTTCAGTAGCTCCACCTAGGGCCAAGAATATGACTTATCTACTTCATGCGTCACATTCACTTGCACAAACCCTTTTTACATGGGGGCACATTCATATACCTGACAGATAGAACACAGTAGAGTAACCATGCCTGAACCGGGATTCGAACCCGGGGAACCCTGATCACTCGGAAAAAGTGCTACCTCTATACCAGGACGTTGCTATATGCAGTGTAACTGAATAAAGATAAATTCTCTATTCAATTCACTAATTTTATACTGTGATCTGACTATGTAATAACATGTCTTACGTACGGTGACATTAATTGTGTACAAAAATACAAAAAAATCTTGTTATAAACTTATATGCACATCTCCCTAATGGATTTTAAAACTTATTAACATTTAAAAACTAAAAATAGAAATATTTTAATCAAAATCACTGAAAATACTTCAAATCATAGAAAGAAATTAAAACTTGTTTCCTCAAATTTTATTAGAACAGTTTTTCGTTTCGTTAATGAAAACACATCTTTTTTTAATTACTTAAAAATCAAACTTCTCCAACTAATTACGCAGTCAGGCAGAAGTTAAAACAAGAACCTATAGTTAGATGATTAAAAATAAAACGAACTTATTTTGATATAAAGAAGATTAATTTCTAGTTCTATGAATCTTCATTTCATTCTTTCCATTTCTTCCAAAGATGTTGATAATATTGAAATAAAATCGATATCTTCAGAACAGAAAGAAATACGTCGAGTAACAGGCTGACTATTATCGTAATGACTTACGTAATACAATAAGATATCAGTAGGAGCCCGAAGTAATTATTATGTCTCAAAGGATGGTTCCTTAATTACTTTAAAGCGTAAAAAATTAATTAATCCAATAAACAGACGTAATATCCAAATTCTTTTTTTCGCCTTCATAAATTTGTTAATTAAAAAACTGCAAAAACCCACAAAGAAACGGTCAAAACTAATTATTTCTTATGACATCAATAATTTTCTTATGAAGAAAGGTATAAGAAAATGACGCTGGATCACTTAATTATGCATTTTTAAAATCATTTCTGTTTTTAGGGGGAGCGGAAAGTAAATGCAGTAATTAGCATTCCTCTTTCTAAATGAAAAGATTTAAAAATTCTAATCATCTCGATTTACTCACGAATCCAGAGGGAAGTATGAGTTTATATGACTATCATTTTGGTCATGGTGAATCAAAATTCATTCATAATTTTAAAAAAAGAATCGGAAATTAATAAACAAAATGAGAAGTTATTTAAAATGGATAATATTACTGGAAAAACATTTAGGAAAAATTGGATATCAGCACGATAGACCGCTATAATTTTTAATCTCTAATTTTGCGCTCACTTTTTGGTGAAGTTCAGGATCATTGAAGATGCTTATTGGATGAACTGCCTGATTGAATAATTATGAGTTTAAGTATTGATTTTACCAAATAACCTCCGCCATCACAGAAATGGCGCCGTTTAAAATTTTCGTACCGTTAAATTTATGAAATTCAGAGTTTGAACGATAAGATCTCTTCTAACATAAAAAAAGCATAATTGTTATAGCTTATTAATAAATTCAGTAGCCGAATCATTGTCAGGGATCATATGACTGTTCTTATTCAAAATTTGGAAAATAATCATAAAAGGATCGACATCTGAAGAGGGATTTGACCGATGTTCTTCAACAGTCATTTGGTAATTTTTAGACACACACGCAC
>JAPMOQ010035568.1:1644772-1654776 GCA_026543055.1 Argiope trifasciata | reverse complement strand
CACTGGTGCATGTTCATATCAACAGAATTAGATTTTACGGAAATAACAAACTATGTTCCTTATTCTAATCTAATCACATTTAGTGAAATCTTTGTCGCTATCATGGATATACAAAAACTTGATCTAAAAGTTAAAAAAATTGCTATCACCGGCGGGATGTGCTGATATATACAAATATACATATACTTTTATATGAATATATACAATAATATCTCGCTTTTATATACTTGCCTTGAACTTATATACATGCATTTATGTACAATATAAAAGTGAAAAAAAATGTGTTCGTGGTGTAGTGAAGAATCTATATTATAATCATAAGCAGCTACTCCTGCTCTACTAAAGCACACGAGGTAATCTGTATGACAGGATGGTGAATGCATTATATTTCCCCCATAAAGAGTGGCTCATTCGCCTACACCTTATTCTATATCTTTTCTACGTTATGAGAAAATAAAAATCTGAGCATTCGTGGTATTCAAAGAACATGCCCAAGACTCACGATTTTGTGTGAAGAGAGGGATACAACACCTTTATTAGAAAAAATGCAATAAAGGTTTGAGCGATCCATTCCTGCTGGTTCATATTAATAAATTTATAATAGCGTACAATAAGGGTTGTATCTAAAAATAGAATGTCTGAACGTGTTAAAAATAAAATCGTATAAAGAATCTCAGTATAAGGCTTAACGTTATTATACTCATATATCCATTTATCTTGCTGGATTTCCCATTTCTTTTATTCTATAGAACATTTTTCGAGTTCTTACCTTAGAGGTTTTTTTCCAGTTGATTTATTTTCTTCTCATTCGCACACCCTTTTCCGACCAAATTGTAAGTTCTTAAATTTGTTAAACAGCATAATACAAAACGTGCCGACGAAAAAATGATAAAATAAAAATGTAATAATAATTCATGAAGTTAAATAAGAAATAAGGAAGAAAGAGATCTGAAAAATAATGCAGGTGGATAAAAGTAATTTTCTTTATTTTGCCGTAAGTTTTAAATCTTCTTAGATTGAATCGACTTCATGAGAGGAACTGTTTTTCGTGATGAAGATATAATGATGCATTTTGAAGATTTCTATTTTTAAAAAATTATGTTTATAAGCATATATGTGTTGATTGTTGCCTTTCCAACTAATTTTTGCTTAGTGTAGTTTAAAGAGAATTTAACAAAAATTAAAATCAAAAATTGTATTTCATTTATTGATGGCAACATTAAATTTATTTTCGATAGTCAGATAATAAAATTAAAAATTAATTTTGATTTAAAAATGAGCATTTTTTAGTTATGTATGTATGTGTATATATATATATATTGGAATTTTGCTATAATTTTCCAATCAGAAGAAAACAAACTGATTCAAATTCAAAGCAACAAAGGAAAAAATCCAAATGATTTTTTTTAATTTAAAAAAATTCAAATGACAACAAAGAAGAAGGAATTCTAAAATACATTTTTAATTCAAAAACACTTTTTTGTTTTCATTACAACGATTGATAACATCGCATTTGAATATTTTATGTACTACAATTTTTTATGATGTCTTGTTTTCTTAGTGATGTATGACAAATATTTTCAGAACAAATCAAATCGAATTCCCCTCAAGAGATATAATGCTAATTTTTATAATTTTAAAATTTTCCTCTATTAAAATGTATAAAAAATAAAAAATTTCAAAAAATTTCAAATATCAGACATTTAAGTAAGAAATACTTCAACATTAAAAAAATTCAATATTATATATGATTATGAAATAATCTAAACTGTTACAAACTTCGAAAGCTCGCAGTCTGTAATTTTAGAATAATACCTTATATATAGCATTAATTCAATGACTGAAATAAGTAAATGAAGAACACTACTCTATCAAAAATTGAGTGTAACATCATACTCAAACAGTTGAGGTAAAAATTCTTCCCTTTGAATTTAATTCTCATTAACATCCAGATAAATTTCAAATCTTTAATAATACTCATTAAAACGTACCTTAACAAAAGCTTGCAATTACACTCGAAATTAAACTGTCTATAGAATAAGTACTTTACAGTACATTCAAGCTGTTTTCGCTATAGAAATATCAAAACATTGCTCCTATTCTAAAACTTTTAATAAACTGTTTTATTCTATGTCCGTCTAGACTAATTCTTTCCTAATATTATTATCTGGAAAACGGCGAATAAAACACGTATATTACTTTCGAGTTAATTCTCAGATAATTGTAACAGTTAACGCGAAAGAAACGCGACAAGCTTTACACTTGGCGACTAATTAGAAGATGTTGACACTATGAATCAGGGGTTGGAAACAAAGGCAGAGTAGAGCCCAATTAAGGTCAGCCTTAAGCCGAATGAAGAGATTTTTTGATGCGCCTCAGCCGCTTCCTGATGTTTTCTTCATTAACGCCACTGGTCTTTCGCAATGCTGTTCGCCAAATGGATCCAGAAATAGTAGAAGAAAAGCTGGGCAGCAAAAGTGGCTAAAGGAAAGTGCTGATTACAGCGGGGTGAGTGAAAGAAGGTTAATGTGTATAAAGACCATTGAATAAAGAGGGGATTACTGCATCCTATTCAAGATACAATCACTGTTTATCAACGAAAGAAATCTAAGACATCAGATAGGAGTATTAGAGGCTTACACTAGCCAGTTACGGAGTTTTTATTGTTTAGGGAAGGATGTGGAAAATATTTCATTCAGTAAATGGTACATATAAATCTCGAGGTTTTAAGCAATTACTGTGGGAATTAAACCATTATCATTCACTTACAAAGCAGAATTGGTGGCTTTATTAATTTAACGATGTGACACTTTGTCACTATGAAGAATTAAATGCCATTTAGAGAGATATTAATTGAAACTCACTTCAAATCAAATGATACTTAGCCTGTAATATCTTTCCATTTTTTAGAAGCAATAGATGACACGAGCATTCATGTAAGTGTTAAATTCCGAATACATAAGCGATAATTCGAACATGTACTGTGTCATATAAAACTTGGCCAATATTTTTAAAAATTAAAACGCTTCCATAAAAATACCTTAATGAAGGTATGAATGAAATATTTAAACCAAGGAAGCAAGTTCATTAGTCAAATTTTAAATGGACCCCTGAAATAAATGGCGTGATAGATTAAGACAGTACTCTTATGGGGAAATTAAAGAAGATATATCCCAGCTCTGAAAAACTTGGAGAAACTAGTTGCCTTAAAGAAAGTTGTCTCATGTCTTACGTGCATGACAAATCGTTTCAGTTTGTTTACTTTTCATTTGTTTTAAAAATTCTGAATTAAAGCAAAAGAATGCGGGCATCTAGACAAAGGAGCACGCAAGGGCATTAACGAAGCAAATAGGTGTCTTAAAACGTCTTCACTTTACCTTTCGCTTGAGAACTCACACTTGCATTGATATGCAAGGCCTATAATGTGAGACCCGAGAAAGCTGCCTTGAACCTTCTTTCAAGGGATTGGGGAGTACATTAATCATCCTGTGTTTATAATGTGTCAACCTCTAAAGATGGATCAGATAGTAATAGCACTACAAGTTTTGAAACAGCACTTCTGAGCGTGCAAGAGGTGTTGCTCTTCTGTAGAGTGGAGAAAAAAGAAATTATTTGAAATTTAGCAGCATAGTAAAAGAGTTCATTGTAGAACAACTTAGATCATCATTGGACAAGTTCAGAATGTTAAATGATAACTTTCATGTCTGGTAACATAAAGTATCTTTGGTAATTGAGATTTAAGTCAGTCTGTTTTATTCAATTTGACATTGAAGACTTTATAATAAGTTTTGGATGAAGTTTTTGATTCTGAAGGTCATTGATTCTCCAGTAAACATGGAAATGTTGGGTTTGTCAGAAAATTAATTAGCTAATTATAAGTTTGAGAAACTGATTAGGAATAATTTATTCAAACGAAGCACTCTTTTAAACTTCCAGAAAGAGTTGTGATCTACAAAATAATGAAAAATTATTTTAAACAATATATAACATAATTTAATAATTTCCGGAGGATATATGTCAATATTATTTGATTGTTCTCATAATTCTGAATTATAGGATATTATGAAATATCTTAGTGTATCTGAGTGGAAATAAAGAATTAACACTAAAAAAATTTATTTTTTAGCAGTAAAAACGTTTATAAGAAATAATTTTTAAATTTATATTTTATTCTAATGTATAAAAATATCAAAGCAAATACGATTCAACTATAAAACTACAGAAAAAAAACATCGCATATACAAATAATGGAACGTTAATAATGAAACGAAGACATTGAAATGCTTTTAAATTTGAATCATCTATCTATTTTTAATAATTTCAATTAAAAAGGCCGAGTTTCATTTTACTCTTAAATTACTCATCACATTTAATATCAATTCTTTATCGATGGAAAGAAATTAGAACTCTTTGTCTATACTTAGAAAAAATAAGACAAAACAGATTTGTGAAGGAAAAGAAAAATACAGATATAATTAAGTTTCTCAGAATTTCTCATTTTTAAATTTCCTTTAAGCGTGTGAAAGTTACTTTCTAGAAAAATAAAGTAAATAAGTTTCCAATTTTTCTAGAAATTTATGAAGCGAAATTTCTTAGAAAACTACAAAAACAATTAAAACGGAATAAACTCTGAATATTCTTTCCTAAAAAGATAATTAAAAGTACCGAAAATGAATTTTATTTTGTTTAAAATGTATGATGATAAAAAAAATATCTTCATAAGATTAATTAAACTTCGTTGTAGGAAATTACGGGAATTTCAAAATATTTACAAGAATAGAGTTAGCAAAATGCTTTAAGCATTTTAATTACTTTGAGAAATTTCAGATATTTCAATGTTCATTATCACAAAAGATAAAATAACCACAAATACAGAGTAAAACTATTCTCTTTTGACTCTATAAATTATCAAAAATAAGAGGTCAAGAATTAAAAAACAGGCAAGAATTTCAATTAAAAATTCTTAGAAGCACTAATAATGAACGATGCATATTCATGATTAATTTCAAACCGCTGCATTTTTGTCGAAGACAAATCCTTATACACCTTATTAAATAAAAGAACGTTTTTGGGGAATTAAATTATATATATTTGTTTAAATATCTTATTTTGCAATATTTACATTAAGCAAGTTCATCTTCTTTAGTTTTAAGTCCTTTAGAAACACTCATTCATTGATTACATATTTATATCAAAAAATTAACTCTTACAGCCCGAAATCTGCTCAGTGAGGCAATTTCCCATTAATTGAAATTTCATGTTATTAACAAGGATATATGATATATTATTAACAAGAATAAAATGATTTAACCTTTTGTATTATTTATTCAATAAATAAGTCTCAAAAATATGTGTATCTTAATAAAAAGCCTTTATGTCTAAGAATCGTGATTTAAATGGAATGTTTATAATCAAGGGATAAAACATTTAATGTTATTCAATTACAGCATTAAATGAAACTTGTAAAACATAATGAATTGTAAGTATACAATATATGGTAGTAAACAGTAGTTAATAATAAATATTAATCGGAGGTTAGTGGTAGTTGTATCCTTTATTTATTTTGAATTAATCGCTGTGATAAAAGTCTATTTTCTCATAAATGACGTTTTGAAAGCATAAATTTTTTTTGGAGGTATGCATAGTTTAATCACGTTTTCTCTATCAAATAAATCATGTTATTTCTGTTTTCCATAATATCTAATCATTGATATATTTCTTGAATAAAAAAAAATTAAATCTAGTACAGTGTTCTAGTATAAAGTCAGTGTGGTCTAGTACAGTATTCTAGTATATTTTAGTATGTGGTCAGTGTGCCATAAATGGGCAGGAGTCATCCAAAAGCCCGAATTTTTATCATGCATGCAGTGCATCCTCTAATTAATAACACTAATTTATTAAACCATCAGAGGTAGGTACAGACTTACAATTACATAAATACTCCAAATGAAATTTTTGAATCAGTAAATAAACATGTGGAAGAATTACGAAGTTTAAATTTTTATAAAATCTCACCTGAATCTTTTAGTAACTTTAAGTAAAGTATTTTTCTTATAGCTTTCGATGTTACTATTTTCTACTACTTCAATAACCTTTTGAAAAAAGATCTTTCGACCAAGTTGTGATGCATTTTCGGGACAGCTTTTGATTGGTTTGGAATCACAAAATTTGACGTTTTAGAACTTGGTCAATTTTAGTCAGAGAACAATGGAACTTTTTTGTTTAAAATGCTAATATCAAAAATATTTTACCAAATATAACAAACTGGACAGAGTAACAATACAAAAATTTAAACTTCGTAATTTTTGCAGTATTCTTTTAACAGAATTAAATAACACAGAGCACACTTTTTTTACAATTAAATAACACAGAACACAACTTTTTACATGATTTAGATCATTTTTCCGGTTGAAAATATTTGCATATCTTTAAGGATTTAGAAATGATTTTAAGCTACAATTATAGAGTAAGCCCTGTATACCTGAGAAATAAATAGCAAGACAAAATGATGAAAATAAATTTCCTTTTACATTTATTTAATTGTTTTGTGCAAACGTCACACCACCAAAAATAATGTCATGTATATTTAGTTGTAGATGTAGCATAGAATGAGAAATCCTATTTCAAAAATGTTGAATTTTGTGCCAAAAAATAACTAACTAAATCTCAGGAAATCGAAGTAAAGCTGCTAAAATAAAATCAGATTTTTTAAATAAAAAAAGGTTTAGCCTTAATGAAAGACAAGAATTTTCCTTAAAAAATCTTAGATGTTCAAATAAAAACCGCGCATATGCATGATTAATTTCAAATAGCCTTATTTGGGTTAGAAGCAAATCTTTCAATACCTCATTTCCAAAAGAAAAGGAATAAGATTCTAGCGAAATAGAGTCAATTCAGTGAACATCATATTGACAGCAGAGCATAATTTCGCTCATCAAATATCCTTCACTGCGCTCTAATGCGGTGTTTATATTTTTCATAGTTTTTTAAAGCATTAATTTGCGTTATTTATCGACCTTTTGATATTTTGTGAAAAAGAAAAAAGGTGGGTGGGTTAAGGCTAAATGTTTTTTTTAATTCTCTGTCAACAGATTCGAAGGGGAGCTTTTAAGTTTTTTATTGTGCCATTTCAGAAATTAAGGCTTTCATAACGTATTTTTTAGAAAAAAGTAATTAGTAATATTTAAAAAAATTTCTCATATAAGATGGGTGCAAAATCAGTTTATTAAATATGTTTGAATATCCAAAAGACTAAGCTTAATTCTACCTTTTGTTTTTGGAAAACCATGTTTTTTCGGAGAAATTTTTCGACATATGCTGATTAAATATGAATATATTTCAAACTTACATACATATGAACTGGAATCATGAATGCACGTAGTTTAACATGCTATTCGAAACAATCTGTAGTATTACAGTATTCATTTTGCAGTTTATCTATTATTACTATCATTTTTGAATCTGTATTCAATTTTACCATGGTGAAATGCGGTCCATGATGACGCTATGTGGCATTGTCAGCATGGAAACAAATAGAAAAAGGCTCTAATAATTAGCTATAAAAATATCTTTCCTTGTGTATAGTCTTGTTTTTTCAGGAAAGGCATCTATATAAATAATCTTAATAAAAAATATTAAATATAAATGCATAAATAAAAAATAAAGCAAAAAGTGTGAAAAGAACCGAGGACATGCAACACATGCGTCATTGATGTTGCTCTGACTACTATACTGCACAGTTCATACTTCGAAGCGGAAGTAGAATATACTTATTAAAATAGATAGATAAAAAGAATTCGTACAAAATCGCCTTTCTTTTGGAAATACTTATATATAGATACAATTATGTAGCAAAATAATATCTAAACATAAAATTTGACTTAAATCGTTAGAGCCCTTTCCGAGATACACGAAATAAATAAATTTATCTATACACAAAAATCTCCTGTTTAAAGGTATCGGATTATGCTTATTTATACAGCCAAGCATGAATGAACACTTAATTACAAGATATAATTTAAATGTACTTTTATAATATTATGGGCCATGGATAATTCTAAAGGAAACCAAATATAGTATTAAATAAACTAGATTCTTAAAAAATACTCCAAAAAATGAATAAAATTTTTGAAATGAGAAGTATAGTAAAATTATTATTACCTTCTCTACCAAAAAGGAGGAAGTAAAAAACAACAAATATTTCTAGCAGAAGATTTTTTTCGTGTGTTATGATGAAAAATTGAAGCATATGTTGAGGATTCTACTTTTACATTGATAACATGTCTTACACGCATAACTTAAACATAAATTGACTCCAATGAATTTTTATGCTACGTCTAATTTATATGAACTATCCACCAATTCTTGGATTGCCCATACAGTTGCTAGCTTAGAATTTACATCGACCCATTCCATCCTTTTCAGTCTTAGTTCCTCCCGAAGTGCTCCCCTATGGTTTGCATCAACCAAAAATGCGAATCTCTTATAGCGAGTCCCTTGTCTGTCCAGTGAGAGTTTCACGAACTCTTTCGCTGGTTTGAATCATCAAAAGAAATTAAGTCGAAGGCTCAACAATTCTAGGATATACGACGGTTAATTTCAACTAACGGCTCTTTTATCGTAGGAGATGCGGATCAAGACCGCTGTCCGAAGAAATGAGAAAAAGTTTATCTCCCTACGAACGAGGTCGGTAAATAGATTGCTGGAGTTTCGCGATTTCTGTAGAATGGTTTGAAGGAGACATTTAAGCCCAGCGAGTTCCGAAAAGTGCTTTCTAGAAAGCAGTTTCCTCAAATCTGGCGATAGTGGAACGCTTGGCTCCGAGTTATATCACTTTCCAATTTCTTAGACTTTTATTGACATCACGTACGATTCCAGGGAACTAGTTAATCTACCAGAGAAAATCCTTAGACATTTGCTTGGTCTTCTGGAATACCAGATTTTAACTGGTTCACTTGTGTTAAGGCATGTAGTTAGACAGCGATTTTAAGTACTCGTATCAACGAGAGGAAACACAGGTATTTTAAGTGATTAAATTTTGAAAAGGAATGGTAGAGCTTTGTAGAAAGCAGATAGAAAGGAAACGGGCATTTATGTGATTAAAGGGGAATAACGAAGAAAAATCTTCACAAATTAGGGCATTTTACACTCTTAAACCGTCTTGTATTAAGGATTCATGAGCTTGGACTTTATTTTTGCATATTTATTTATAAGAACTTAATATATAGAAATGTTTAGGAGGTAAAATTGATATATGTATTTGAAATATATATTTTCTATGGCACTAAACTAATTTAATATTTCCAGAGTTAATTGTGAGTTAATAGTTAATTTAATTAAATTTTCAGGCCACATTAGTGACTCCATTTGGTAATGAAATTGAAAAAGGATTATTCCAAAAGTTCATAATATTTATAATAACGAAATATAAATTAAAGTCTTCAAAGGTGAATATAATTTTAAAGAATCTACTTTTTAGTACACTAATACAAGCATGGTATAAACAATTGCTATTATTAAATTAAATTTATATTTAATAACTTAAATAATGATTTATCGGTATTTTAATATTTGTTTTAAAACTTAAATACAAATAGAACAAAAAAAGTAAATGTTTCGTGGCATAGACTGGCCTTTCTTTCAGCCAATCAAGAAAGAAAAAAATGTTATAGAACTTCACCTTGGTATAAAGCAGCTAGGCGAATGAAATATGATGCACAGGAGCTAAAATATGGGCTCATACTAGTTAATTAGAAAAGATTGTAAGATCAAACCTTTTTATAGTGTTAAATGGAGCTTTTCTGCAGACCAATAAGCTAAATAGCTTTTGCTCATCCCTCAACATATTTGGCTTTAAACGATAAATAAACATTCTTATTTCACTCAGCAGCAGCTCTAAGGCCAACATTTGAATCTTGGTTTTTCAAGAAAACACTTCTTTGCCATACATTCAAGAAACACGATAACAGCTGACTTTATAATTTTTCACAAATATCGCCCACCAA
>JAPMOQ010035568.1:1568003-1640203 GCA_026543055.1 Argiope trifasciata | reverse complement strand
ACTAATAGGATGAAAGGAAGTAGGAAAAGTGCGATACTTTAAAAATACCTACTAAATTAGAAATTTTTATAAAATTCTGATAAAATTTTCAGCTAGAATCTTTTTTTAAATTCAGAAACGCAGAAATTTCTTTAGTTTATATCTACGTCAATAGCAAAAGCTTTAGCTTCTAAATAGTTTAATATGTTTGAAAGAAAAGATTTAACTGTGGCTGATGATATCAGGGAACAGATAAGATAGTTTTACCACGCTCCATGCAGATTTTCCTCTTGAATTCAATGGAGCTACTGTATACGACATCAGAGTCACATGAAACGCATTCATCCGCAAGTCATGACATGCATAACTGCATATTGTTTTACTTACTCCTGAGACAGCATGTCCATTTTTACTATGAGATCTTAACCGAGACCCATTTCAATTAGCTCAATACCCATGAAGGGTATCATTTGAATATAAATTGTCTCTATAGCTTCTCTACTAAAATTTCTGAAATCTCATGCAATATTTAATTCTTAAATAAAGGTGATAGTAAAAGCTACTGGAAGGTTGAAGTAAAAGAAGTAAAAGACAAGAAGTACCAGTAAAGCAAGCCAAGGAAGCGGTAAAGGTAGTTGTTGCGTCGAAGTCCGGATGGCAAGGCCTCTGCCTTTGAGCAAAGATTTAGCCAAGAGGCTCTGGAAGAGCTGTTTGCTGAGTGCAGCCCGATTCACGGCAGCCTTGGCTTTCAGTCTCTTGCTGAGCCGTTTGTTCAGGTGCCTCACTTCCATCGAAGAACGAGTCATTGGGGCCACTGAGCCTGCGGCCTAGGGCCACCCTAGCTTCTGCTCAGGCTTGGCTCTTCGGGCTGAAATGATGGATGGGATTGGCTCATCAAACACGCCCATCAAGCACATATGCATACGATCGCAATATAGATTTCAGAACTGAATGCATTCATTTTTTACATAAAAATATTTACAAATATAATAATACAATAATTCGTTTTGTTATTTTTCTGACGATCCAATAAAGATTATCAGAAATATTTGTTATTGAATCCGATTTAACGCCATGTTATTTGCATTTTTATCTCTGTTATTTGATTTTCAGCAGTAATCGCAAAATATAATTTAGTGCGTTTAATTACTAACTTAGTATGCTATAACATTATTAAAATTTGATTTAAATTCCCTACATCTAAGTACGCGAAAATGAATTAATTACTGAACTATCAAAGATGAAAGCCTACAAAATTATTATTTGTAAATATTGATAAGCATATTCTTTATTGATTTACAGTCATGATTTGAAACGGAGTTTTTCAAGAATTGTTGAATAACATAAGAAAATCAATTTTAGCCTTTACTTATAATTATTAAGTAAACGTTAGTTGCCATGCTTCGTGTATCATTCACCAGTTTGAAAGACAATTAAAAACTGGTTTTCAAATTTCTCTAAAACAGCAATGACAACTTTTAGAAAGACCAAAGAAATAAAAACAAGAAAACTGAAGTGATTTAAAACTAACTATATGAATATCAACATAATTAAAGATTTCAATTCATTTTTCTTTTTGGTTTATTGAAAAAATATACCCACTTTAGACATTATCGAAAAATAATCATTCGATGAACACATTCAGTTCTGAAAAAAAAATTGCGTAACATTGGTGTGACTTTCATAGTTATACAATCAGCACCCATTAAGTCTTTAAAAGCTTAAAATAAGTATTAAAGAATTTTTAGGTCTTTAGAAATAACCTTTTACAATGATAATTAATTTTCTAAGAAATACTAATTACTACGAAATTCAAAAACGACCGAGGATTTAAATGACGTATCCTGTAGTGCTATTTAAAGATTTCTGATGATTCATTCATTTGTATAGTGAGAAAGCGAGAAAAACGATGGATTTAAAAAAAGGAAAGTTAAAAGAAATCAGGTGAGAAATTTAACAGCCAGTGCATTTGGATTAAATGTAATCAGTATTTCATGTTAAACTTAGGACGAAGAGATTTTTCCCTTTCTTAAAATGCGAGTTCTTTTAATCTAAGTTAATGTAGTTTGTAAGTACATCAAGACTTTCCTGGGATGCGTGTTGGGGAAAGAGACCTTGGAACACGCAACTTCATGTAACTGCAGAAAGTCTGCCGAGCGTTAATTACTCACATTCATTACCACGGCTCAGATATTTCAGAGTATAATACATCCATACAATTGCAACGTCAAAGTTATTTGGGTGCTCACCCATTCTTTTAACCGATTGTAGTAAGTCCAGCCCTTTTCTACACAGTGATAGGTGTCCTTGACTTTCACACAGAAGCAAACCTGACAGTTTCACAAAATGAAGTGGCATAAGTGTCACAATGTGGAAAGCCACAAAGCCTGGAGTTATTCTTGTTGGAACGCCAAGGCAGTATGCGATTCGTGAAGATCCATCATCCCAAGGCATTTTGTTGGAATAAAATTATTTTCAAGACGTAGTCGCAGAAATTAATCTTCCCAATGCGGTCTTACCACCTCACACTTCGAAAACGTCAAGTCAACCTCTCTCGCCACTCAAAACTGAGAAGACGGATTCTGAGAGTGAAATAATTCCTGGGTCTTTGCGAAGAATATTTTGGCATTCAGAGAATTTATTTCCATGTGAATACTCGCTGGTTGGATAAGAAAAATGGCAAAAATTAGAATACCTTTACGTGGATACCTATCAGAGACCGATCACAAGTTCTAAAACGGTGGGAAGCCGAGAAATACATTGTTACTTCCGGCGGAAAAATTAGTAGGTATTTTCAGTTTCTTTTAAGTAAAGCGATTAGAGATACTTAATTAGAATTTATATTTTCCTTCTTTTTTTTTAAGAATTAAATTTTAGACGGAGTGTTGTATTCGCTTTTGTATTAGTTTAGAAAGGATAAAGGAGGTTTTTTTTTCAATGTAAAATAACAGCACTAAATTATTAATTCTAGATTCATTTACTAGCGGATATTTTTCTAGATAATGGCTTAAAAAATATTAAAGAAATGCTTTCAAATGTTTGCATAGTAGTCACTCAATTAGGTAAACTTAAGGAGTATTTTAAAAACACATTTTAATATTCATTATGGATGTGAATTTTTGAAATATATCAAATACGTGAAGAAATATTAATTGCAAATAGAAAGTTTAATAGCCATGAGCTTACGGATAGTTTTAAACCTAATAGATATTAAAAAAAACAAATGAATTTATCAATGTGTTTTGATTCAACGAAAATTTTTTAAGGTTAAAAAGGTTTTTTATAAAATTATAATGGATGAATAACATAGAAAATTTAATGATTTAGTTATCAAATGAAATTTTACGAAATTACGCAACTAAACCATATAAAAAAGAAATAAATTTAAATGAAAAATTAGGAGTTCTGAATTAATTTTAAAAAGTAATTAAGGATGTTTTGTAAACAATAGAGTCTGGAAAGTTTTTTGGAGAACAAGATTTATAGTTTAAAGTAATATTAAAAAGTGCAGTTTATATCATGTCTAATTTAATTTATTATTTTTATTAATACAGCAGAGAAAAGATTAGAAAACTTAGGCTTAGAGAGATTTTAATGATATTAACAATAGGAATAAACAACGGTAAAATATGTTTATCAATTTTGAGAATTTGGAGGTTTTTTTTTTTTGTCAAAATTGTACTTGAGGTTAATGTATAAAATATTAACAAAAGAGAATAAATGCAAAGCAACTTAAAAATTATACTAGTTAATAAAAAATAAAAATGTATACATAAAGTTAGACAACATAATAATGATAATTAAAACTTCTCAGCAGGTTAAATCCCCTCAAAATATTTATTTATTCATTGCATCAGAGAAAGATGTTAAACGAACGACTGAAACTAATAAATCTTTGTTTTTATTTGGTCAATTTTTCTTTAAAAAAAGAGTCTAAAGTTACTGTGAAATTTTTAGCTCAAATTATCAAGAAAGATGTTAATTTTCTTAGTTTTGCGGCTAATTTGAACATAGAAAAACCCTTCTTCTTTACGTATCAAATGGTTTATTACACTTAAGCCTAAATGAATATTTTTATGGTTGTGTTTTTATTTCTAAAAAACATGACTTTGAAATTTGAGAAGCAATTTCAAAGCAGAAGGTAAATTTTTTAAAAATGTTCTTCATGCGAAAATCTCTTTTTAGAGAGAAAAACGAAACCTTTCCACTTCGTCAAAAGGCTATTTTTCATTTTTTTTTACAGTTATGGTTGCTCTGAGCATTTTATTTAATTCAGTTATTTAGATATTTTTTAAATTCAAAATAGGATATCAAATGGGATAAGTATCAACCTTTATATTTTAAATAAAGAGAAGAATACAGTATATTTATACGCTCAGAAAATAAAGTTAAGCATGGCATGAAACTTTTATTAAAAAACAAAGTTAATATTTTTATGCAACTAGAAAAATGAATAATTTATCAAGCATATAATTATATGACTTTTTCATACGGATTTAAAAAGCTGAAATTTTTTTGAGAGAGTTCCTATTATTATAAAGGGATAGCAATTTTTAATTAAATAATAAAATAAACAAATGAAATTTGATAAAAATTTAGGTCATCTTTGTACACTCCTAAAATGCCTAAATGAAATACCTAAAATGATTTATATAACATGACAAAAATGCAGAAAACTCTTTACTTGTTTTGAAAAATGAATATAAAAGTTCTTCATAATTTCCAAATGAGCTTTGAATAAATTAAGAAAAATTCATGAAATATTTACAAATGATAAGTTCACTCTTAAAAAAACTGGGAATTATCTGCATTAACAAAATAATTTATTTCTGCATATTATTTTGAAAATAAGACATGTTACAAAAATGTATGAAACAAAAGTTTAAAAGTAAATCTTTTAATCATTATATTTGAGAAAATGGTGAATAATAATAATGGTAGCATGTTAAAATAATTTGAGTTTCTGTGAAAATCAATAGGTCAGACATTGTCCTTCATCTCTCTACATATATTAATTTTTTTCAACAAAACATTGGCGCAGCATAGCCAAATTTGGCTCTTGCAGCACAAGCGTCAAATAATTAGTCGTTGTATTAGTCTAATAAAGGAAAGTAGAATTGCAGTTTATCAAAATAAAAATACTTTTCTGAGTTGCCTTCATAAAATAAATAAAATAAGATAAATATATAGTGAGATTTTTGATTTGCTTTAAAGGAATTAAATTAACATAAAAGCATATAGCATATAAATAATTTTTAATCTTATATATATATATATATATATATATATATATATATATATATAAATGGAAATTCTGTTTTATGCATGTATGTTTTTCATTTGAAACAACACTCTTTCTCAATTCAAATTTAAATTAGTAGAAGTTATTGATTAGCTCTAAAATATATCCACTCAATCTAACGATTTTAATTTAATCATTCCCTTGATATTAATATATAGAGATCATTGTACAAAAATTTACTCTGCTATCATATTTAATACCTTAAGACACTAAATATTGAACTCCCCTGGTATACCTGATCTGCCTATTCTCTAATCAGTCAGTAATAATTTTGCTTATTTCTCACACTATGGAACAGGGTGAATAGATTTATAGTTGATAAATGAAGCCAAGAATACTACTCCATAGTTTATAAAAATGTATCACTGATCTTCTACATTTCTTGTCTTTAAGCTCTTTGTGTATTTCTTTGCATATGTACACCTACATTCATAATCTTACTTTCAATAAAAGGATCTTGCATACTTTAGAAGTTTCATTAATTATTTACGTTAATTATATCATTAATTTTTTAATTAAGTTCTCTAGGACTGAGCTGTCATTTTAGTAATGCATCGAAAAAACAATTTAAAAAAGTGCCAGGAATTTTTTTTGTTTGAGAAATTGACAAATGTACTCTAATCTTCTATTGTGTAGAAGAAACGTTTGCAGAGAATTATTTCTAGCGTATTTCATCAGTTAAGAAATGAGAGATGCATCATGGGAATAGAAAACCGAAATAAAGCTATATCCGGAAACATTAGAGTAACCTCGATATAAATTTAATGTAGATTTAACTGTACAAGAAAATCTACATAAATATGAGCATTAATTCAGAAGCAGTTCTTATATATAACGAAAGAAACAAAGAAAAGAATTTGCTTATTAAGACAAAAAAAAAAATTAGCCGAAATGAGATAAAAATTCCACGAAATCCGAAAGAAAAAGGCAAGTTTTTGAAGGATAAATAATAATTAAAGTGAAAAAAAGGAGTAAAGCATAGTGAATAAACATTAAGGTGACTATGGAAATTGCAGAGACAAAAAAATAGACTTGAGAGTGTGGAATGTTTAATTACCTAATGTAATTAACGATCTATATTAACAGTGAGAAATACACACACTAGTTCTAGTTTTGTGAGCGAAATTGACTTGCCATTAAAGCAGTGCCGAAAAAGAATGTTTTTAATGTTGAAATGAATCTAATTACAACTGATTTTCCGACGAAAGCGAAGTAAAAAAAAATGCTCCCTTACGTTTCTTAAATACTTATCTCTCTATCAACTGAAAAAGTTTCACTGAAAGCTATAAAATGTTTTCGCTCAACTAGATGTTGAAATCAATTACTACATTCCAGCACCTGTTGCTGGAAGAGGGAAAAGCATTTTTCTTCTTTTATATGCAAATTCCCATTCATTCAATTGAGCAAAGAAGCATTTGATGCTGGTACTTTTTGTACTTCTTCTAGATGACTTAAAATTCAAATCTAATTATCGGAGCTGAGCGAATTTCTTGTTGCTGAAAGAAATACTCTCGATAATAAATATTCTTTCAGTGAATGAAAAAAATCTAGGAACGCATAAAATAAATATTTATTACAGTTATTGATTATTTATTTGTCAGCTGTCTCAAATGAAAATTGATTTCAAATCTTACAAATGATTTCGTAAATGAGAGAAGGGGGAAAACACATTTCCTGTAGTTATATTTTCTTGTTAGTAAAAATAATAGCCCTATCATAATTGATGAATAAAATTAGATAACAGTTATTTAAATAATACGATGTATAGCCTTTTTTCATAACAATACATTTTAAAATACGTATTTTTTTCGAAAAAGTTGAATCAGAAATTAAATTTAAATACAATTATCGAGAAAAGTAGGAATTTCTTGAAAAGAAATACACTCGATAATACACATTTTCTCTGTAATAAAAAATACTCAAATAATGCATAAAATAAATAATTGTTAAAAATTGGGATAAGTTATTTGGCATTTATTCTAAATGGAAATGGATTTTGTTTTATTTATTACTTATTAATGTGAAGTCCAATTGAAAAAATTCTCACTTCTATATTTATTAATATTATTATTGCTGCAAATAATTATAATAGAATTAATGAACAAAAAATCAAAATCAAAGAAATTCAATGAAACTTGTTTGAATAAAAAATACATATTTCATGTCATAATTTGCTTCTAGATGCCTTAAAATTCAAATTTAATTACAAGTTCAGTATGAGCTTCTTAGAATATAATGATATAAACTTAATTATAAATTTTCTTCAAGACACAACAGAAGGAGCAATGCATGATATAAATATTTATTACAAGTGCAAATTTTTAGTTTTTCCTTATTTTATATGGAATTAAAATTTTCATATGGTAGATGATTTTAAAATACTATTATCAAAAGGAAAAATTCTTGCTCATTTTAGCTAAAAATTAAATCCTATTATTGTTAAAATAATTATATATTAAAACTGGCGAACAAAATTAAATTCAGATTATTTAAATAAATATAAATACTACAAGCTACAGACTTCTAAAATAACAAATCTGAAAAGTATATGTTTTGCTAAAATTAAAAATGTAACTAGTATGGTGTCCAAACCATGTCTTGAAATAATTTTTGATTTCTTTCTAAAAATTGCTCCATGTGAAAGACTAGTGTAGCAACTTGAAGAGAAAATTGTTACTTTCGAGAATTTGCAGACTGTTTGCTTCACGCCTAATTAACTCAACTTAAATTAAAGCAGTCATAAATTCACAGTTAATTATTTCAAGTCGTTTAACAAATATTTTTATAATTATTTAAAAATTTAAACATGTATATCATAATTTAATATAATTTAAAAGGTTTGATATACTGTATATAATAAAATGATGTACTGTATACACTAGTAACGTAGATTGAATTAAATGAAAGTATACTTATGTGTATCGTTTTATTCATATTTATTTAGGCATTGGTTTTAATATTGTTGACGCATACATTAAATAAAAAAAGCTTTTCATTTATAGATTTTTTTTTTATTAAAAAAAACATGAAAACACAATGAACATGTACACATAGAATCAACATGTAACAGCTTACATGCAAAATTAATTCGTTTAAAAAATTAAAAAGTGACAGTGCATGCAGTGACATACATCAAAACATCCAGAGTGCAACACTGAACATTCAACAGCACCATATGAAAGAATTTAAAACAACAATCACACAAAATAATGATAGAGTTTGAAGTGCAACACTGAACATTCAACAACACCATATGACAGGATTTACAAGAACAATGACACAAAATTTTAGAAAGAGTTTGAAGTAAAAGCACAAAATTGTATAGAAGTTCATTATTTGGCGATATATTAGAAAAATGACAAGACCCTAAGATTCCAGATGCGATGTTGTAGTAGCTACATTTTAGTAAAAAAGCCCTCCCAAGTGTTGAAAAAATAGTAATTCTTAGTTGCCTAACCTTTATTCGCAACAGAAGTTTCTCACAAAATGATATTCTCAAAATGCGGCATTTCCCGAAATTAATAATTTAATGTATCCTAGAAGCATACTATGTTTGTCGTTACTAAAAACCACCGAACATCAAAACCATGAGCTCAGTGTCGCTAATACGAGTACAACTTGCAGCTTTATTACATATCCTACTCAACTGGAAGTTATTTGTACTACAATACGGAAAATATGAAACTCACAAATTTTTTAAACTTTTTTATGCATACTTAAAGACGGTATAATTTCTTTAAATAACTGATTTAGAAGTCATCGTTGAAGAAAAAAATTACTGTACAAACAAGTACGAAAAACTGTATACCCAAGGTAATTAATTCATAACTTTCGATGATTTTCAGAGTTGAGAGTAGTCAAGATGGATCAATGCAATTGCAGTTGTAAAAAGCAGTAAAACAGAAAGCAAACTCATTAAACATTACAATATCATCAAACTTCAGAACTAAGTCGAAAGCGCCTCAAATGGGGCAGGCAGGAAGAATGAAATCAAAAACGGAAACAATATTTTTCTTCTGGCAGCTTTAACGGATAGTAGAAACATTTATACCTTCCATTTTTCTGCAGACACGTAGAAAAGATTTCACCCTTTTCTTTCTTTTTTGTTGTCCTTTAAAAAATAATAAAAGTGGAAAGAGGCGAGGAAACAAAACATGTCAGACCAACGAGGATGACAACCGCAAGAGTTTTAGAATGGGTAGGAAAAAAATCCTGACAGCTACGACGTCGGCTATAGCTCTCCATTTTTGTCTTTTTCATAAGGAATTTTCGATATTGACATGTTTGCTACGAGGAGTCGCTTTCGTCAGCATTGTTTCTGCATGAGGGGAAGGGAAGGGAGGGAAGAGAGGAGTGTGTTTTCTAGCTTGCTCCAGAGGAGAAATGAAAACGGTCCAAATTTAAATAGTAATCCAAGCCCCGCCAGGAAATACCCCATTTTTCATTCCTGCGTTCACTACCAGTTTCGAGTTTTCAATCCGTCAAAATTAGAAAATGTAACTTTCGATGGTTCAGGTTTGGGTACAAAATGAAATATTTAAGAAGAAAAAGATTGCAAGTTGGAATTACTTACACTTAAAAATACGAAATGATTGATGTTCGTCACCGAACTGGCGGCTTAATGGTGGAATCGGAAATGTGTACGGAGTTGGAACGCTTGAGCGCTGCCGAAGTATTAATTGACTTTCTTAAGACTTCGCTTTAAATGTAATTTCGACAATTCATTCCACGGAATAAAAGTGGTGTCTCATGTTTTTTTAACGAAAGAAATCTTTCCAACATATCGTATTCCTCAGCATATTTTTTTTGAATGTGTTTTAAATATTACTTATTTCGGGAAACAATAAAAATTTTAATGAATTTGAAATATTTTCATTTTTAAGTTGCGAAAAAACTATAGATTCGTAGAATTGCTGAAGTATTATCATGCTAAACCCGAAGCCATCGAAATACTAATAATATTTAAATAGCGTTTTAGCTATTACAATGTTCTTAGCTGTTTGAGAACCAAAGAATTTGTAAATTAATCGATTAATAAAATCAAACAATTTAATATTAAATCAGTGAGAATAAAAATACAAAAGTATAAAATCTTCATCGAATTTAGGATAACTAATAAAACAGAATTTTTATTGTCTAAATTTATGAGAAATTCTTTCTGATGAACGATAGTATATTGAGCTTGATTTCATACATAAGTAATAGCTCAAATTTTGATATCATTGAAATTAAAGTAGCCTCAGTAAACTAGGTTTGTGACTTAGAAATGTTATAATTATTCTGGATTTTCCAGAAGAAAGCAGACGTATAATCGTCAATTGAGAAGCCAAATCAAGTACTGTCTTATATATGACAAATATTTCTATTGCAAAATTGTAGTTGATTGCTTCATCTTTTTATACTTATAAAATGGTTTGTAGATAAAACGATACAAATCATACCTAAAACAATATTTCCCTGTCTATTATTTGACAGATTACAACCGTTCTTTAGGGCTTCTTTAAATCATTGCCAATTTTTAATATGCGAATATAAATTTAATCGCACCCTTATTACGAAAAATAAAATATTAGTTTGTAATAACGTTGTTTTACATTAGCACAATTTTTTAAGCAATGATTCTAACAGGGAGCAAATTAATGCCATACCAGTTACAACCTTTAAAATCGCTTTCATCTCATAATTAGAGCCTTCTAATCAAAATTCTCAGTTACAAAAGGCGCTAATAATTATAACAATAGGATATATAGATAAAAAATATAAGTTATAATAATACTCTTGAATTTACATTACAGTCATGCATTTATCAACATGGTTTGAGGATAACAAGATATAAAATTGCGAAAATCTTTCAAGAACACCGCAATCTGACTATACCTTATACGTACAGTTCAATTAGCAAACTTTGACACTGAACTTTAAGTACGGCATTCTTTGACATATTGATATGATTATGTTTTACATATTGATTTAGTTTTCTATATTTCTGGCACAATACGAAACGAATTAATGATGTATATAACTTTATTGTTTAATATGCAATTATTAAAATTTGATGTATCTATTACTGGAACATCCAACTTGTCAATAATTCATTCATTTTTTTCTTTTGCTATCTTCGCTTTTTTACGTATCTAACTTTTAAGAAGACTTAAGTACTTTTAAAAGATTGGACCTTTAAGCACTTTTATCACCTCAATTAAATAAAAATGTAACATATTATTAAATTGCCATAATTTGTTTTCGTTTTATATCTGATTGAGGCCATAGACATTGTATAATTTCGAAATTTAAGTTTGATATTCGATTTTGGAGTTTAAGAATATTTTCATCCTCGTCATCTAAATTTACCTGCACTGAAGATGTTCAATTGAAAGTTCGATCGAATTCGAATGAGTGAAAGTTTACAATTGAGATCTTAAACTAACCTCTAATGAAAAAGTATTGCTTATTTGCAATTGTTTTGCTATTATTAATAAAATTAATTTGCATTAACTATTATTAATCATATTTAATACGTCGCTATCCTTTTATTCGCTTGTACAAACATTTGTACGTATAAGTCTACATTAATTTCAAAGTTTATTTAACATTTCATAACCAACGAATCATTTTCATCTCGAAGACTGAAAGCATTATTGTACACATTTGATTTAGATTCAGAATTTCATTTTCTTTTACTTTATGAGACCTCAGACAAATTCCACTTCTCAAAACCTAATGTACACAATATCCAATGGCGTTACCTTAAGAGAGCAACACGTCTTCAAACTGACGAGAAAGTAAAGAAAAATGAGTAAAATGTGAAGCAAAACACACGAAATAAATAAAAATACATCATGTCCTCCCTACACAGATAGAAAGAAAAAAAAAAAAAAAGAAAAACCATCCACTTCAGAAGAATGTAATCACATTTAGTGTTGCTGTGACCCCACAGTTCCAGTTAAATAAATAGTGAGGTAAGAGAACTAGTGAATTCAAGTGAAGTGAGAAAGAAGGGGGAGGGGAGAAGAGAGAAAAAAACGAAGGAAACAAAAGGGGGTGGGAAAAATGTGGATGAAAAGCTTAGGGAGGGATCAACCAGAACTTTTATAGCTGCACCATCTAAAGATAGATTTGAAGTAAAAAGAAATAGTCAAGATGGATGAAAAGGATATGTCCGCAATAACTATGCAAAGAAAAAGTTTGAAAAAAAAGTTGAACTTCTGTAAAATCCATTTTACGAAATGTCATATATATTCTCTCTTTCCTTCAAGGGTCGTTAAATAGAATTGTCTTTAGAATTATACAATGTTATTAAAAGAATTAAACTATCTATTATATATATTAAACTAAAACAATATTATTCTTTACTTAAAGAGTTTTAATATAGAAGGAATTTCATTTTGCGAAAAGTAAAAAAAAAATATTAATTCAGATACCCTCATTTGTATTTTTACTTTGCCGTTATTAAATTGTAAGTTTTCTTCTTTTTTAAAAAAAATATCAGATATCGGAAATTTAAACCATTGGTGAAATAAGAAATGAAGAAATATAGTTAAAATAAGTATTTTCTTTTACGTAATAAATAAAGATTTTTTTGAATTATCGATTTTTTAATATAATATACTATCACTCCATACAAATATATCTTTTTCCCGTAATCTAAACTTAAAACTGCATATGACTGAATAAGAAATTTAATTAAATACGATTTTAATAGAATTTTAGTCAAATTATTCAGACAAATCTTCGATACGATCTTTTTTAAAGTTCTTACTCTTTGTTCAAAATTAAGAACAATCTAGATTATCATTTTGTAAGAGGTTTTATTTAAGAAACCTGCTTACATTATTATTAAAAATTTTCATAATTCGGATATATATCAAGTCATCAGTTAAATGAGTGCCTATGAGAATTCAACAATTTATTCCAGAAAACCACTATTATGAATTGCACACGAGCAGACATTATTATTATGAAACGAAATTCAAATATGATTTGAGACAAAAATCAAGCGGAAATAAGATTTCAGATCAATTTAAAAGTAAAAAGAAAAGAAAAGAAATCCATTCTGGAATCACTTTTTATTTGAACCTTCAGCAATTACTGTTGTTAAGCATTTTAGATATTTCAGCATTTTAAACACCTTGGTTCTAGCATTTCAAATTTTATTAGTCAATAATAATATAAATAAAACAACAACAAAAATTTAATCTATTGTTTATGTCTAAACGGCCATACTTAGTAATTCCAAACTTTTTCTAAATCAACAAACTACAAATCCATATAACAATACAAGCCTGAATCGCACCTAATTTTAACTTAACGCATTTTTCAACGTCACCATACCATTTATTTCTTCAAAGTCTATTTAAGTTCTGAACAGAAACAGCATTGACTTTTTATGTGATTTACGCACAAACATAATATGGCATATTCATTTTAAATATGCCTTCCGCTCAAAGCGAAACTAAAACAATAGATTGAAGTATGGGAATGAAAAATTCCTATCTCCGATTTCAACTGCCAAGTGAGTGGAAGTTCTGGAAAGAGTTGAACAAAGAAAGCATTATCTTTACACTAGAACGCATTTAAATGGACCATGTATGCGTCATTCAGTCAAGAGGAAGAATACTTGAAAGAGGGCGGAAAGTCGCAAAGCAGATGGGTTAGATGTCGCACCCTCTTGGTGTCGTCTCATGAGTATGGGGACTGAAAAGAAGATAATGCGATTTGTTGGGAGGATACCGAGTTTGATACAACAGTCAAGGTTGATTAAATTTGAGGCTATTTGCTGACTACAAGGATAGGCTTTGTTGTGAAAATTGTTAAATATATCATTCTACCGCTACCATTACCGCAGAAGGGGCGAAAGAGCCGGATCTGCATAGGCAGGATTAAACAGCAACGGATGTTAATCAAGAAAGCCGTTGTTAAGAGAAAGAAACTTATTGTTGCAGTAGCTAAAAGGGTCGGAAATGGGACTATTTTAAATGGACTTCTCTTTATCAGTAGATGCCGAAAGGATAAAATGTTCCGGCATGTAGAGGAAGAGTGTGGCTACTGTTTATCAAAATTTTATTTTAATATTAATATAAAATTAGCATATTAGACGAGTCTGAGACGCATGCCTGACCTTTAACTAATATAGAATTCTTCCTATATATAAATATTAAAAAATGAAATCTATTAATTCAGTAATAAATGTAAAACTAACATATTTGGCATGTCTAATAAATAACCGGAAATTTTAGAAAACTGGGATTTACTGACAAGAATAAGTCTTTTATAGTAAAATTGTATAAAAGTCATTTTCAAAACAAAAAAAAACGTATTTTAGAAATTCTATTAGGTGTGTTTAGAAATCAAGCATACCGTAAAAGGAATAACTTAAAAATTTGACAAAAAATAAAGAGTATCAAACTGAATACAGAACAATATTAGTTAGTTTTCTATCCAGCAAAATTTAACTATCAAAGACATATCAGCTTAAAAATTATCAATTATGAAGAAAGAAACAAAAGAATTCAAAAATCGTTAATTGTTTGATTAGTGGATATCTGCATCGCTTGAAAAAAAAAATACATGAAATTTGCATTTGAAATCAATAATTTCATGAAAGCAGAAAAACTCAAAAATCATTTTCTTGAACATCTGTAAAGTTTTGAAACGAACGAATCTGAAATACTCAGCATTTCAGTGAATTCATAATTCACTGATGAAACTTACAAAGAACACAGAGAAGTGAAAGTAGCAAAGAACAACACAATATATATATAAAATCTATTGATTCAAATTATGAACAATTTTGTAGTTTCAATTATATGGTTTCTGAGGTAGTAACATTGTCATAAAATTTAAATTGTTAATGATATAAATAAAAATTAGAAGTTAATAATAACGATAAGCATGGATAAAGAAAATCTTTTAACTGTCAGAATAACTCAAACATAATAATCTTATTTTTTTCTAATATGTATGCTGAATATTGACGTTGGTGGCCGTGAACCAAAAATTTGTTTATTATATTTCTTTCAGATTAATAAAATCAACTTAAACAAAAAATATGAAGAATTTTATAATTATAAAATGCATTGATTTTTAAAAAATGATGTAACTACTTTATTTTACCTTCTTTGGCCTGATTTTTTGAGTTTCTGTTTTTTTAGGAGAAATCAAAAAATAAAGTAAGAGAAAAAAACACATTTTCATTATGCAATTTAAGGATATGTCAAAAAACTCCGAAAAATTAAACTCAAAAACATTTATTATATAATTATTTCTTTTTAACTTAAAGCGAAATCAAAATATAAATAAAGAATCAACTACTATACTTTATTTTACAGTTATAGTTTTTATAAATCTTTTTATTTCTAACACGGGGACAATTATTTAACTAACAAAGCTTTCTAAACATGACCAAGGCATAAAAAGTAACGAAAAAGGCAGAGCTCTAATTAGCAGATGCATCTTGGTTCTTCACTAACAAATAAAACATAATGACGGTCAAAGGTGTATAAATTTCTTTTACTGCTCGTCATTGAAAGAATAAAAAAAGTGCTGATATAATCTGCGCTGATAATAAGCTGGTTATTCATTTGGGACAGGAAAAAGGTTCAATACATTCATATGAGAATAACGAGAATCAATTTGATTCTGCTTTAAGAATAAATTTCTTTACTAGTCTTTCAAAATCACCTGAAACGGAATTTTTTTTAATGATTTCTAGCAGAAAGAGGTAAAAGTATTGCCAAAACTTATTGAAAACACACAAAAAAGTGCCAACTGATTGTAAATAATTGGAACCAGAAGAAGTGTATTTTCATATCAGGTTAAAAAAAGTAAATTGTTCTGATTTAGACGATGTAAGGCCAGATTATTAGTAAAAGTTTCTGAAACAACAGCTTACGAAATTTCACTATCATTTTGAAATCAGGAAGTTTAAAACTGAAAAGTTAGAATTCAAATTTTTTTATTTATTGAAGAAATAAGATTGCCAACATTAATTTTAATAAATTATTTTATCGTTTGAAACCGCACTTAAATATACAGTTAAAAAACAGCTACTTTTTACATTTATTTCATATATTCAAATGAAATTATAAAATTTTATTTTTACTCACAATTTTAACTGAGCCTATATTGCAACAGTATCAGAACTGTCTCTGTAATATTATTTCATAAAAACAAATTAAGCTTTAAATTCTGCAACAATAAACAATAATATTCTAAATTTAAATTAAAATGTTCATTTCAATTTTATTAAGTCGCATCAACTTATTTTCAGTTCTAGGTAATTTTAATTATTGAACTGATATTTTTGAATCAATTAACCTCAATTTAAAAAATACTAAAAGAGGATTAAATTTGTTTATTTTAATACATTATCATGAAAACAAAAGTTTTATTCCTGACAAGATCATTGTTTCATAGAAATAAAAATAACTTATTTTTTATAAACTCAGAAAAAAGTCGTGAAGTATCCTACGATTATAAATGGAGTTGTAATTGGGAAAAAATAATTTAATTTAAATGTTAAAAAATATTGGAGATCATTATTCGATTAAGAATTTGCATTTTATTGTTATTCAGAATAAATTTTTTAAATGAAATTGCTTTGGATGATATTGAATTATAAATAAATGCATCTTAATTCCTGTTGAAATTTTAATGGCTATGCAATATTAAATTGAGTTCAGGGGTTAAATACGGCGATTACGAAGAAGTAGTCAGCGTTATTGTAAACAAAAATAACGGCGTAATTAAAAATGAACAATTACCTAGTATTTGCGATATTCTTACGTTCTCAATAAAAATGCATATTTAACAACGAAAATGTATGAGAATAGGAATGAATTAAACCGTTCAATTGCTGTGAAACTAGGCTCACGTTATTTTCAATTTTGGAATAAAAAGAGGCGATTACAAATAAAGGAATAAAATATTTACCGATTCACGTATAAATATGTAGAGTTAAACATTTAAAAACCAACCAAACCCATTTCTTATATGAAAAAGAAAACAAATAACTTGGTTATTCAATTCTTGGATATGAAGTATACAAAGAAAAAGTTTTATAACTTTTATTTATTTTTATATTTCAATTTTTTTTTTCAAGTTTGAAAAATACTTTCTATATATTTTTATCCGTCAATTTGTTTGCCATTGAGCAAGATAGCTCAAAAACAGAGCCACCTGACTGAAAATAATTTGGCATTTGGTTTTTATAATTACGATTATATTTTTGCACTAGATCGTCGTTGCACCAGATCGCTGCCATTTATTCATATGTATATGATCGAGATAACAAAACCAACTTAGGTTCCCAAATTTGTTCTTCATACTAAAACTGTAGATTTATATCATGTTTTGACCTTATAGATTGAAAAAATTTTAAATGTATTATTTTACTTCATTATACACAAGAGGATTAAAAACACTTCCCCTTTATATACAATGCTTTTAGATGAATATTCGTTATTTTTTTAAACTCTATCACTCTACATGACTCAAAGTTTCATATTTATGCTCCAGCTTCGTATAATAGAGGGAGATATTCTTCTTTAGTAAGCATCGGATCTCAGGAGCACAATCAAACCGGGTGATCAATAGAGTAACCGAAATAACCACGTACTTAACCACTTAAGTAACAGCATTTACAAATTTCATTTTGCTCTGTGAGCTACTTTCACCAGTTCTTAATTAACATTCTTTTATGATTAGTCTAAAATGGCACAGGGAAAAAAAATTCAAAAATTCAGACAGATTTCCTACAGGGGAAATCATAGACTACTTAAAATATCTCATATACGTATGAAAAAAAGTCTGCATAAAAAAAAGATTCGAAGGTTATTTGTTTGCATTCCCTGCCAGGTAAAGTTAGAGTCAACACAACATCTGTAAAAATCCAGGGAGGCTTCCCCTTTTTTTAGAGTTGATGGAAGTTATTTCTTTTCGGGGCTGATGCCGCAGGGATGAGCTGTCAGTTCTATCGAAATACACAACGATCATCATAATATTCCGAGCAATGCTTTTCGCCACTTCGTGCCGTGATGTTTTATTTATTTCCGGCTGCTTAGGCTCTCCCAACTCAGCCTTATTTACGGCCCTAAATCGTTCTTATCGGCTCAGCTGTGTGACCTATAAAACCTCCTCTACCCCAACCCCAGGGGCTTGGCGTCTACCCTTGAGCCAAACCATCTTTTTCCTTCGGTGTTCAGTGACAAATGGATTGAACCACCCACATCTGAAGCAAACAGTTTCAGTGGATTTAAGCAACCTTTTATTTGAAAGATTCTTTCCGTTCTTCCAAGAATGGGTGGAGATGATTTGGACAGGTGAGAAAATCGAGGATCCCGCTGGGAAAAAGACTTTAATTCTTGATTTCACCAATCATTTCCTTACTTAGACCATTAGTGCTGCTACCTTGGCCAGTGAGTTTTTAGCTTAACTTAGAAATTATTTTTCATAAAAATTTTACATTTAAACATATAAAAGGATAGGATATTTCAGATTTATTTGTTGCGACTTAGGAAAAAATGTATATAATGTCGTGAGCAAATGCTTAGAGATTTTTCTTTTTGCGATTTCATTCTTGGCTTGCTATCATTCCCATTTTCTAACTTTTTGATGATTAAAATTATACTTTATGAAAAATGCGTCACTAAAAAAACATCAACGGATTAAATATTTTTGTTCAAATTATTATAAATGCGTGCCTGAGAACTATTTTCATATATGTTCAGAAAATAGAATTCCCTAATGATTATAATACTTCAACCAATCCTGCTATTAAATTGGATGGAGAATTTTAACTGATATAACGCTACGTAAATAAATATATTTTCTAAATTTTTGACGATTAAAATAATTTTTTTATGAAAAATGCATTGCAGAAAACAAAGAGAAACATTCCTGAAAACTGTGTTTATATATGTTCAGAAAATAGAATTCTCTAATCATTATAATACTTCTACCAATCATGCTGCTAAATTGGATAGCAAGTTTCAACTGGTTTCTGAATGTTTATAATCATTATTGGAATATAAAATTCTTTCTGGCATCAATTTACATCTATTTATGCTTACTTCTATGCTAAGTAATTGCAAAGAATGCTATGAAAGAAGAAACAGATGATTATTTCCACCTTTTTCATTTCTCGGTTTCACGGAATGGGAGTTATTACTTAAATTATGTTAATTTTAAAAAAGTCTGAGTAAAACTTTACAGTCCTTCTACTTATCTTACATTTTTGGGTAGCGTGTATTCCAGAAAACACAAAAAAACACGAATAAAAATCATAAAAAAATATTTTTCTCATCTTTGGAAACATTTTTCCCATGAAGTTGATAAAGATTTCGGGATTTTGATGTATCGCCTTTGAACAAAAACAATGATAAAAGAATGAGTTCTTCACGCCATTCGAAACAGTTATGGAAGAGTGTGTGGATAGAAAAAATATCAGCTGATAAATTTTGAGTCAAAAAAAAAAAACAACCCTCCTAGGATAAAAGAATCTCTTCGACTGGAAGCTATACAGCAATCTTGTTTGCTTCCATAATTCATGTTATTTGTGCTGCATCAGCTATCGGAGCGCGGTGATCTGTGATACACTGCCGACTAAGAACATCTTCAAACTAAGTCAATAAACTTTAAAGTTTTTTACAACATTTTATTCGTTCAGCATTATTTCGTAACTTATATTTCTCGACAATAATAATTGTGATGTATTTTATTTCATCGGCTTTATTCCAATACTTTGGACAGGCAATAGCTTTATTTTTCATTATTATGACAACATAAACTGTAATTTGATTCTTTCAGAAATACATGATGCCCAGTCTATAAGTACACAAAAGTTTATAGAGAAACTATCATACATGGTTAGCTGTAAATCTCTACTAAATAAATGGAATTACTCTAATTTCTATGCCAAAGTAATTACTTTCAACCTGTGCAACATTAAAAATTTTCATGTGTTAAAAATATAATTCGTTGTCTTGTATTCAGTATGATTTAAATTGCAATTGAAGTGTATTTTTTCAAATAATTTTAAATGGGAGTTTTTACTAATGCACAATAATTTCAATACAGCTTCAAGGAAAAAAGTCGCATTTCTGTGTGTCCTATGGGGATGTTGGAGATTAGGTTCGTATAGTAGGGACCACATGAGTGAGAAAAAATTCCCAAAGTATTTATGACTAAAATAAATTTGCAAAGTTCGATAAAACATTAGATAAAAAAAATGAATCAATCCTGCATTCAGCCCAATTTCTAAATAAATATATGAGGTGTTTTTCAATATATACTTTTAAAAACCTTTAACCCTCTCATCCAGTATCACTAAAGCGATACAACAGAAATTTTATCGATTTTAATAAGTTAGCAACTGGATTGTGTCCAATTCACTAGCGTCTTGGATTTTATAATGCAACAGAATTCTTAAGAATATTGTTATCATTTCTGGAGCTGCTAAACACTTGACCTCTTCGTTTGGTATCTGAATTTTTGCATCCTCTAATGTTAAGCATTTAACTGTCATTATTTATTATTTCCTTCTCTCCTTACGCACATGGATCAAGTTCTCATTATTAGTAGAAATAAGAAGATGGAATGTGTTCCTCATGCACCCATTACTTGTTCAATTCTTCTAATTTCACCTGCCGAGGATCATTTGTCGTGAGCTGTTTAGATGATAAAGACCTTTTAGCCAATGTGTCTCTTCTAGCTCTATATATTAAAGTAACATTATGATTTGAATACTTCAATGGGAGTAATAATTATAAATAAAATTGATATACCAAAAATATTTCTTTTTAAGAAGTTCATGATACCGCTTTTAAAACATGCGGCAATCAGAACATTTTAATTTCGCAATAGAAGAAAATTTCATAAATTTAGATAGCATCGTATTAAGAGACTAACAAAAGTCCTTAAGTTCCTTAAGTAAGATAATGTCGTGCAGCTAATTAGAGTCACTTAAATTGTACATAAAAATAAATTCAACATGTTGACATACGTCATGAAGAGTTGACAAATTCTGTTCCAACTATTCAGTCTCGTTTCCTAAATTAATTAATTAAGCTTCATTTTGCTTGTTCACGAAATAAAGAAAAAAAAATGGAAAAAAATCTTACATACAGAATATATTTTACATCTTTTAAGAACTTAAATAAAACATTCGTGAGCTTTATTTCAACGGTACAAAACATTTATTTGAATAAATAAATTCATTCCGTTACAGGTCAAAAATATTATTTCTGTTCCAATGTTTTTCATTATCGTCATATCTTTTGTATTAGATATCACGAGGTATAAACTTAAACAATAGCTTAAGTATTATAAGCAACATAAAGCAGCTTTTAGACGTGCTTACACGTTAAAGATCATATTGTAGATCAAAAGGATTTTGAATACAATCGAATTTTTATTCAACAGGTATTCAACATTTCAAGAAAAAAAATTTAAATTACTTATTCATTCAAGACATAGGATTCCTTAAATATACTTTTTGTTGGAATTTCCTTTCTACCATGGTTTTCTAAAACGCTAGTGGGTTTTTTGAAGAATAAGTGAAAAGTATATTTGATAGCATTGAAAACATATTTTGCTTATAGTTAATCTTTCATAAAAACTTTTCATTGGAATAAATTTATAAACGACTAAAATAAGATTTATCTTAGTTACATTAATTAGCCTTCAAGCCCCATTTTGAAGCTACAAGAAGGTTTTTGGACGGAACTCGTTATTTTTCAAATTTTCGAGTTCCTCTTTCCAAAGTACAAGAATAGTAAGAGATCGCTTGAACTAGAACGATTTAATATGTACCAGGTTCTGGCATATTGTGAATTTTCGATTTATTATTAATTTTTTTAACAAGTAATTTATTTATTTCAACAAGCAAACAAGCTAAGTTCATAGTCAGCAAACAAACTATTGGAATTCCGAATAAAATAAGAATTATTACTATTATTTTTTAACCTTTTAGTTTGATAAGAAAATAATTTATTACTGTAATATTATTATTATTATTTAATTATTTGCTGAAATTATTAATAAAAAAGAAGTTATTGAAATTCATTAGAGTATAAATAGTTACACTTTGAACAAAATAAGAAATTATTACAAAAACAATCTTCTGAATTTCAAATGAATAATCATGCATCCTGCTATTGATTTGCCAGATGCAGTTGTCTAAAACTATATGTCGAAAGAAAAATCAATCAAATTGCATTATCACGCCATCAAAATCCACGATTTTTATTTATTTATGTTATTAAAAAATCATAATTACGCCTGACTGGTCTTCATTTCGACTGATTCGAAAATAGCAAAAAATTATTCCTCTAGAGATATTTCAATGAATCAAGAACATTAAATAATTCAAGAAACACAGAAATTTTGATGCACTTTTCTCAATAACTAAAACTAAATTTTTAGGTAACCGATTATTATTATTTCTAGTCAATCCATTTCTGCAGCGTCTGTGAAAACCTATTTCGTATAACACAATTCCCGAGTCAAGTTTCAATTGCCCCGCATTTATTTTCCCCATTGTTTTACTGAACAAAAGGCAAAAGTACATTTTTCTCTGTCATATGCAGGCTATTCTCAACGGCACTGAAAACAAAAACAAACAGCTCTAAGCGTCCATGTTTAGGAACTGAAAATAAAGAAGAATCTCAGACAGCATAATTACCGAAACTGAGGCTGATGTTACAATAAACCAGTAAATCGTCACGAAACTACCATAGGGACCATAAAATTTCAATTAAGGGGGAGGGAAAGAGATTCCTCCGCCCCTGTAAAAACGATATTAGTTATTCTCGTCCAATACAGAAAGCCGCACGTTTCCCTCTTTAAATCCTACTGGAAAAAAAAGTCGAAAGCAAGGAATAATAGTGAAGGAAATAACAGAAAAGGGAATAACAGTCGCGTGTATTTCGGAGAGAAGTAGTAAAACAGCAATAGAGAAGGCATGTGTAGATGTTTTACGACACAGGCGAGCCGCTTTCATGAGTTTAGTCCGCACAGCTCGACTCGACCTAGCTAGGAAACGGGGGAGGTTGGACTCTGAAGAAAGTTATAAAAGCCCCCAGTACGTCAATGTGTTGAAGCAATTTACGGTTGAAGTTACACTGGAAATCTATTTTACGACGATGAAGGAAAGTGAGAATAGTCGATATCAAATGTTAGACTGAAAAATGAAGAATTAGTGCGACTAGTGTTAGTCAGCTCTCTTAAAAATTTAATCTAAACTTATACGACTTGAACTGACCAAGTCTCTCTCGGATGTTTAGTTTACCAATCTAGGTATGTACCATTCTAAGCACAAATGAAACAAAGCAAATGCATTTGCATTCCGAAATAAAGCAATATGCTCTTTAGAGATCAATTAAATTTCTCTGGTTTTGTAAATGCAGAATTGCATGACCAGGAATCAAACAATAAAATGTCTGGAAAGGAAATATAAATTCAATAAATAATTTTGGATTGTGCAAGCTTTGTTGGTTTTTAGAGTTAATGATTGCAGAAAATATATTTTCAATGCACAAAGGCAACTTCTTGCAATATGTTCAATAAAACACTAAATAAATTACGGCACATAACTTTTCAAATTCATTCATGAAAAAAGAATTGTGATATTACTACCGAATGAATTGCAGAACGTGTTCTATATAAATATCATATGTTAAAAATTGAATAAAAATACAAATGCTTCACAAAAAAAATCCTAAATAAATCCCTACTAACTATTATAATGCCAAACAGAACTACTAATCCAAAAATATAAAGCTAAATAGTTGCAGAAATCTTAATTTATTTTGACTGAAATAAAATTTTACTAGAACAACATTTGGCACACTTCCAAGAATAATCTTCTAAATGGAAAATTCAATATTTAAATATTTTCTAGAATTTTTGACGATATATTAAATAAGATATATATTTGAAAATTTTTGCTTGAAAAAAAAATAATTTTATTCTTTTTAAAATGTAACAGTACGAATATTTAATCTTATCATCGTGAAATTCGAAAAGATTATTATATTTTGAAGTGGTCAGCAGTATAACGATAAGCATTGTATTTAAAAAGATTGCATTTCTTTATCTTCTTCTGATTACTCTTTTTGCATCTTCGAAGCAAATTCAAAATATTAAGCTGAATAGTGGAGCAGCGATAAGAGTAACCCCGATAAGTCAAAAATAGCAGCGACCGAAGTACCATGAAGACGAAAGTCAAAAACGATAAGGCGTCCAAAAACTCAAGGTATGCATCAAGAGTCAGTTACTCTCTCAGCGTCACTGTAATAACAAAGCAGATTACTAATTCAAGATAGAAACAGACCAGTAGGAAACTATCAAATCCATGGCTATTATAAACCATAAACCCAACATTTTTAAAAATGAAAGGAACCATTTTGTCCAATGATTAATCTTCTAAAAATAACACTTTTTTTACACAGAAGAAAGATTTCAAATTTAGTGTTCAATCGCGTGATGTAAAACGGAAAGAAATGGAAGCCTTAAGCTGCCTATAACTTTTTAAAAACTGCACTTGAGTTAATACGAAGTTGCAAAGGAAATAAAATACCACTTGAAGAGAGAAAAAATGGAGATAATCTTGCAGCAAAAACGGATAATTAGAGGTCCAAGGAGCTCCTGACAGCTCTTAAATTGCTGATAGAGTCGTCCCAGGTAACAACTGAATCAATGTCCACTCCACCCTTTTTTCATTAGTACTAATGGCGGAGGCTATTTGGACGATAAATTATGATACGTATCAGATGGAATAACGAGAGGTAGAGTCGATGCAGATAAGTTGCAATCGGTTAATCAGTTCTGGAAAGGGTGGACTCTCTTGCTTTCAAACGTATGCCTCCTTTTAAAACATTTAAGCGACGATTAATGGGGTTTTCTCCCTCTGGAATATGAGATCAGAATTTTAGTTACCAAACAGTCTTTATCATACACGGGTGGAGAACTTTTGACTGCATTTGTGATAGTAATAGGAAGTTATTTAACGCACACCTATATATTACCAAATGGATGGAAAATTGCTTTTGTAGGTCACCGAAGATAAGAGAAATGTGATAATCATGACAGAATTTAGTAATCAACTGTTAAATATGTTTTCACGAGGGTTTTATTAGGGGGGGGGTGACTCATAAATTCTATGCAGAAGAAGGCAAATATTCCATCTGACACATCCATTGATTGAATTTATTTCATAAATTCTCATAAATACTACTTTTGTTTATTTAATTCTACACACGATAAAATAAATTGGTAAAAGATTGAAGAATATAAAGAGCAAAAATGTGTGAAAGCTTATTTTTCCAACATTTATGGATTAATGCTTAAATTTGTTAATAATTCTTACTATGATTGATGGAACATCTTGATACTATACTATTTGTTTTCAATTTTTCATTATGAAAAACGTGAGTATTATAGTGTAACTTAAAATTCTTTAAGTTTCTAATAGATATACACAGATATTATCTATATTTATATATAAAACATTTGATTGAATTTAAACTGTATCATAACGTTGATGAAAAAGAGTAAAATAATATTTTTTATTACATTAAAGTAAAATCTATGTAACTTTGAATTGAGAGTGATATTCTATCTTTTGTTGTATAATAAATGAATTTCTGACTTCTAGTGTAGTACGTAAAGTTATAATTGAACTTGACTAAGTCGTCCTTTTCTCTTCAATAAAATTTAAATATAGAACCATGAACAAAACATATAAGCAAAATATCGAATGTTTCTGAGGGCTCCTTTTCAAAATAAAAAACATACATTTCAGCAAGCTATGTTTCCAACCATTTAAAATAAAGATAATCAGAAGATACTGCATTAAAATTGTTAAGAAATGTAATCTATCTTTTGCAACTGAATGAATGTCTAGCCATCTTACGTTATTGATAAGAGGCATATTAAAAAGAAGCATTTTCTTGTTATCACATAAACATTAGTGATGAGTACATAAAACTCCAATTCCCATCACCACACTGGATATTCTGTAAAAATTTGATAATGTCGAAATAATAACCATCGTAAATTTCATAAATAGCACATCCCATTCCAAGTTATCTTCTAGAATCTGTCGCAGTGACTCTAAACACACTTGAAAGGTATCAAGTTTTGAAAACAACAGTTAGAAAAAAAGTAGAGAAACAGCAAAAGGGCAAGAAAAAGTAAAAGGGCAAATTCCCATTAGTGTGACCAAGGAAGTGATGTGATGGAGCATTTGCGCCACTCCTAATTGCGAAGAATAACACCTTACAAATAGAGAGAATGCAGCTTACGGCTAACGAGTTTTTCCACCTTCTTTTCTCCCTGACTACTGCTACGTCGGTAAGATATTTTCTTACATTATCAGCCGACCCTTTCAGTTTAGAGCATAGTTGATAGGGCATCAACGTGAGATCCATTTTTGTTGTGCTGATAAAAATATACAGGAGTTATCTTTAAGTCCTGTTATCAGATATAGCATATTAAGGGAAAACTTTATTTATTTATTATTTTGGAGTATGACATCAGAAAGAAATTACAATCACGTTCAAGTTATTCGTAAATTACCTTCCCTTTTGTTTATAAAAAAAATCAGTCGAGGTTTTCCGATGACAAAATGCAATTTTTTATATTATTTCTATAATATAGAATTTTATTTAGGTAATTAGCATCTTGATAAATGGTATGATAAACGAGTCAGCTTGTAAATTTATAGTATCTTTTTTATTATGAAATATTTCAAAAATTATTGAATTTTGAATTGAAAATTTAAAGAATTAAAACCATAGAATTCACTTGAAAACTTAAAATTTCAAATTCATTTCCAAATTTATATTTAAAAATATTATAAATATCGATGATTCATTCGAGATTGAATTTATTCAGTTTAATTGTAAATCACCAGTCTATGCATAAAATAATTACTTTAAAAATGTAATTCTCATAAAAAAATTAATAAGAATTATCTATAATAAGTTTTAAAATTGCGACATAAAACATTCAGACGAAGCGTATTTTTAAATAAGTAATTTTATTCCTGTATTTTGCATTTTTAATTGATATCATGCATTGTTAATGACAAATTAACATAACAATTGTAATTAAATCCGTGAGAATCTTTAAGAATTTCGCTCCTACCTAATAAATAAAATTATAGAAATATTTTCAATAATAAAACACTTTCATGGATTTTAAATATTTCAACAAATTTCAATATCAGCAATAATTAACCGCAGCTGAAAATCGATAGTTTATTTAATTTAAATAAAATAGCAATTACAAGTGTTTGAAGATTTTTTTAAGAAATCAAAGCAAATATTCTTACATTGTTTAGAGAAAATTATGGTAGAAACTTAAATAAGTAAAAATAAACGAATAAAATAAAATAAATGATACATGAGAGGACTTCACATATATGCTAATATCAACGAATCGACATAACAAAAGTTTTTGTAATCGTTTATTCCTGAACAAGCAATAAATAGTAAATATTTATATATACATAATGTTTATGGAATTCACACGATAAAAAATGATAAAGAAGGATCTGACAATTCGATATATTTTATTTGTTTCCTCTACATAAAATTATTTAATAGAAATTTAATATAAAGCTTTTTTCCACACCTTTACCAGAAGAGAATGTAAACGGGGCTCTTTCATTATCTAAATTTTAAATCGCAGTTTAAGCGAGATGTAAATCTCACTTGAACAAAAATTTATGGACGCTTTTACGAAGACATAACATTGCCGGAGAGAAAAATGGCTTATATAAGTCGAAATCACCCATCATCATAATACCGAGAGAACAAAAATTCCTCGATGCATTCATACAAAAAGAAAAACTAATTTTGATATGCATCGGAAAAACTTCGATACCAAAAGAAATCTAAAATCTGTTTAATGTTTATGCAGCGAATGCATCTTCCTGTGATGAAACACCTGCTACCATGACACACACAGCTTTACGAATTCTTTCCGATCGACCTGGAGACCTAAAGCACATTAGGATTCTTGCGGGAATAATGACGATCGAACGTTGGAGACATAATGAAACCTCGAAGGCCTACCATTTTGGTGATTTATCTGATGATTCTCCCCCTCCCCCAGGCTGATGATTTATTTCAGGAATTTGACAATTTCTACCAACTTTGATTGCTTATTTCATAAAAAAAGGGGACTGGTATCATAAAATTTGGAAGCGAATAAGTATGTTCTGATAGTTAGATGATCGCTGAAAGTGGCCATTTAATCTTAATAGAAATGTTTAAATTCTAGACTGGGATTTTCAAATTACTTGTAAAGTTTAATACAGAATTGATTAGAACTGTATTTTAAGAACAGTTTTTTTTATATAAGAATACTTATATTGCTTAACTGAACTTTCGATGAATAATATAGCTGAAAATGAATTGTATTTTCTAGAGTTCTAACGGATATAAACAAACGTTATAAAGTGATTGTGTAACTTAAACGAAGGCTTTATATAAAACTATATAATATAATGTTATTAAGAGAATTTTGTTGCATTACATTGCTATAGGAAATTACCTATCGATCAGAGCAGCTTACAGTTCATACGATTAAAAATATTTTCTGATATGAGCACTCAGCATTGGGAATGATTTCCTGGATTAAGTTTCATTGATTAATCTATAACATTAGTTTTTAAACTAATATTGTATTCAATAATATTAAATTAAAAATATTTTTGAAACTCTCCTATATAAAATTAATCAATGATATTTACAAAGAAGCTTAAAAAATGGAATGTCACCACCTAATGTTAGCTAAGTTCTTTTGTTAAAACTACCACAATAGTAATAAAAATATCCTAATAAAATAAGAAATCTAGTTCTAGAATTCTGACAATAATGTATTAGTGCTTATATATAACAGTGCGAATATTTTACTGAGATAAAAAAGTATGTGCAAAATCTAACTCCTCTTACTTTTGATTAAAGAGATGGTGGATAATGAAAAGTGAATAAAAGAATGAAATTTCTATTTTAAAATTATCTGTCAAAAATATATGCTTATATATAAATAAAATAACAGAAAAAACATGTGCTATTAAACAAAATGAATATTTAATTGATTGAAAGGAGAAACCATATTTCATAAGACTCCTTTTGAAAAGTTTTTCTTATATTTTAATTAGAATATATTTTGAAAATTAAAAATAAAATAATGAAACATCTTTATTCTTAAATATTTCTTTACGTTACTTTAAGAACTTTATACCGTTCCAATATAGTATTTCTTATATATTCTCACTCTGTATTCCCTGTATTTGTTTATTAATTTTTGACTTGACGTTAATTAGGTTACTGAGTATGACTAAATGTTTTTAGTTAATCGTTTAGTTATAGAAATTGTATTTTAAAGTTATAGAACCTTTACTTCAATTCAAGCTCATTCTTATTTAATAATTAGCATCTTATGCTTTCTAAAATGATATCTGTCTTATGACAGCTTAGTTATAGGTTTAGGCATAGAATCTTATTTCAATTCCAGTCTGTTTTATTATCATCAGTTTATTCCTTCTTAAAAATTAATTGCCTATGACTTAATCACTTAACTGTTTGAACTTCTTCGGAAAATATGTATCTAAATTGTCACGAACACACATATTTTATATAAATATAATAATTAAACAGTTATTACATAAATATAATAATTTTCTTATATAAATATAATGATTGTCATTGAACAAATTCTCATAACGCAACATGCTGTACTTTTTCCATGGCGAGTATGTTCTTCAAAAACAGTTAACATGTTAATTATTTAATTTTCTTAAAATTTAAGCAAAGCGTAAGCATGAAACTTTAATAGGTTTCAAAATGAGCTCCATTTAAGAAATAAAGTGAAACTAAATGCGACAAATTTTCTCCTGCCACATATTATAGAATTTAAATTAAAACAGTTGGGACGTATCAAAATGTGAACAATTAATGCCGACACACTTAAAAACACAGAAGTATGAATTTAATTCGATTCCACTTTCAAAGAAACGTCGATTCTAAAAAAAATAATAAATTCTAAAAAGAAATGTCTCGAATCCGATACAGGCCTAGACTAACCTGACGGTGTAATACTGCTCCAAATTTCTGAAGTGGAAAGCAAAAAAAAAAAAAAAAAAAAAAAAAAGTAAAACGTTAAGGGTAAAAGAAAAAAAAGCCAATTTTTTTCGAGTGAAGTTTCAGATTAGGAAATCCTGTACATTTTCCCCGAACAAGTTTCCGTATGCATTTTGATATTCCTATCGAAAATCTATAAATTCTCGAAATATCCCCTACCCCCTTTTTTTCGTTGCTACTTCCTCCTTTCTTATTCGCATATTCCCCCAAAGCCGGAATAAAAGTGAACAATGACGACGACCGAAAAAAAAAAGAAAGAAAACTAAGAAACGAAAGCATGAAGCAACCATTAGGAATAGAGAAATCAGCCATCCAAGCTGTTACTCCATTCAGTTCAGATGCATGAAAGACTTTAAAAAGTTTCCGTAGTCGAAGGACGGGGATTCAGGGATGGTGGTTTTGTATAAGTAGAGGAAGAATTAATAAAGAAAATAGAAATAATAAGCAATGACGAAATGCGACATACTTTATCCATTTAATAAACATAATCATATTTGATATATGAAACTCTTTCATATTTTGATTCTGGTTTTTAAGTTTTATTGTTTCATAAAGGGAAATTTTTGAAGTATTTGATAATTTTCATCTCAAAACCCTTAATTAACTTTTACATTTAATGGAGATTTTATCAATCATTAATTCAGAAAAATTGATAAAAAGTATTAACTTTATTACACTGCGTTTTTTTGAAAGCATATAATTAGAAGAACTAAATAATCCAAAAACAACCACTTTTAAAATAACATGTTTTGTTGCAACATTCGTTTCTCTTATTCATAAGAATTTGACTAATATAAACAATGCAACTATTCTTTATATGAACAATATCAGTTCAAAGATGTATAATCGCTAATTTCTCCTTCAATTTCTCAATCCTCTTCATTATTATGTTACCATTTGAATCCTCATTAAAAACCATCCTCTAACTTTATTTTACTTTAGAATCTACTTATACGTTGAGATATGATAAGACAGGAATAAATTGGTGCTGCAAAATTTGAAAGATTGGTTCTGGCAGAAAAATTAGGCAATATAATATTTATTGAAAATAAATTTAGAGAAATGATGTCCATTATTGTGAAATTACTTATAATATCAGTATTGTGAATTTAAAAGTATACGAATAAATAATCCTAAATGAATTCTTTAATTGGTTGATTTTTAAATGAACACTAATTTAATTTTAGTTTGAAAACATTACACAAAAATAGACGTTTCAACATCTCTATCACGCTTTTTAACAGGATTACCTGGATCTGCACATCAGTATAATAAATAAAATCTGAAAGATAATCAAATATATTAAACTAATGTTATTCACAGCGGGAACTTTTATTCTTCTATGTCATTATATTAGGTTGTTCGGAAAGTAATTTCGTTTTTTCCTGACAAAGGATTTAATTGCATTTTTCGCACCCAATTTCATACTTAAACCGCAAAATCATTTTATGTTTTAAGAGCTGATATAGCAAGGCTTGAGTGCGAAAAAGTGCAGCTGATTCTTCGCAGTAGTTTTTGGATGGTGCCCTTTTAAATATGGAGAGCAATAAACAGCATTTTCGTCATTTTTTTCTTTTTTGCTATATAAAAGGTAAAAATGCTGTTCAAGCCAGAAATAAATTAGCCAATATGTGTGGAGAAAATGTGTTAACAGTACATCAGTACCAGAACTGATTTGCAAAATTTTTCCTTCAAATGAGGAGGCCAAAAATCACCTCGATCAGTTTTTTTTACAGCAAAGACCAAAACTTTTATGAGCGTGTAATCATGTTACTACCAAAAATATGGCAAAAGGTATTAGACCAGAATGGCAATTTTATAATTTAATAAATAATTTATTCATTAAACGAAAATTTCTTTTCATTTTGACAAAAAAATACGAAATGACTTTCCAAACAACCCAATACAATATTTAAGTATTCAAACATAAACTTGCATATTTTGTATATTACTAATCCCGATTTTTGTATTACTGGAATTAAAAATTATTTTCATATAATTTTATTTAAAATAATTTTATTTTTAATATAAATGAGAAACTCGAATGAAAAATTAAACTGAAAATTTATTTCGAATAAAGGCTTCTGAAAAGTTCAGTTATAATATTATTATTTTCAAACAGTATGATTTCCCTAAACTTCAATGAAATTTTGCAAATTTTATTAAAGTAATTGTCATTTTATTCGTTGTAATCTACAAAATTTAGCTTTGTTAAGTTTAGTTATGTTAACGTTCCATTTTAAATAATATTCCAATAGAAATCTTAGACACTTAACCTTTCTCAATAATTTTCAAATTAAATAAAGAATAGGATTAAAGTTTTGATAGATTTACAAAACAGGAGCATAAAAACATTAAAATACACTTTCTATCTTTCTAACTATTAACTAACTTAGCATTTTAAAATGAAGCCCAAGAGTTGTAAGTCCTAGCGAATGGAACAGAATAAAATAAGTTCATTAACTAATAAATATATAAATTAGTTAATCAAAGAAATAAAATTTTGACAAAAATAAATAAATCATAAAAAGAAATATAACTGCAAAAAATTGCAACCAATTAAAGAAACAAAAAAAATATAGGGATTGAAAATTCTTAATATTAAATTTTATTTTATGTAATATGTTTGGTACGCATGATATTAGAACAAAAACAAAATTCTATAGATATTTATGTTTGAATATGTAATTTTAATGTTTTTATTTGTTCGTAATTTCTTGAGCTATATGTCGAATCTAAGATCACTCATTAAATTTTTTATTATAATATATATTTGGTTTAAAAAAATAAAATAAAATACTTTATTCAAATTTAAATTTATTTTATCAGTTCAAAAAATAAACTTAAGATAGTTTGGAGGAGTTATCAAGCTGCTAATACAGCTGAAATTAAGTGGGTTTTAAACTCCCATTAATTCAAAACAGTGAAAAGTGTCTCGATAAGAATCAACTAAAACCCAAACTTTCCGTAGTTTCAATTACGCCTTTTGGCATCGCTTCAGATTTTTTTTAAAGCTATCATTTTTAGCAGCCAGGATTCAACTCATGAAATTTTCTTTTTATCTTTATTTAGTCAACCGTACTCGATAACCGCTTGGCAAAATTTGGATGTTTACTCATGTAAGATGCCTTTTATTTGAGATTAAAAAAATCAAAGATAAAAGAATTCAACACAATTTTGCGAGACAAAATAGTGATATATTGTATCACATTCTAGTTAAAAGTTAAATAATTACTCACTGTGTAAATCTCTTGAGATTAGTAACCTTTTTAACAATTCAACTACTGTCCTGAATGTTTCGGATTGGTTGCTTTTTACATGTTGTTTTGAAAGTAAGAACTTTCTGCTAGCAGATGTACCAGTGAATCGGTTATTTTTTTAAAAAAAATGTTTCTTTCTGAATTGTAATATTGATTTAATCATAATAATTTGCAGAAAAGCTATTTATCTCTGAAGCAAAGGCAATTTCGCATGAAAATAAGATAAAAAAGATTTAAGTGAAGAGTTTTTATTAAAAACTAAATGTCATTACGTTACATCAATGAAATATTTCTCTGTTTTTAAAAACATTGTAATAATAATAAAATTCTAATATTTTTATTCTTTACACATAAAAATATTGATGAAAATAATCACAGTTTTTAAATTTGAATCTTTCTCTCGAAAAATATTATTTTTCCAATACAATAAAGAGAAAACCTTTTACTTTAATTTATGTAGTTTTTGAATACTTTATTTCTATAATATTCTATTTCTTTTCTAGAAAGTAAAATATATTTTATATATTTTAAAATATATAAAATAAATAGCAGGCTTACTATTTAGAACAACTTCATAGTTTCATACATGTCAAGAGCTCTAATCATATCCTTAAGGAGAATCAACCTTTTCTTATTATTGCCTTTTTACTGAAAGTTTAATTTATTATTCAATACTATACTTTTTTCTGTCATAATAAATGAGAAGTTTATGGGGGCATGTATTTGTGTACTCTCAACAGAAGAGGCCCAGAGGTGACTTTCTAGACAGCTGAAAACTTTTGATTGTCAATGCTTAAGATGTGGTAAAGAGCATATCAAGACACATTTTTAAAGCATTTGTTATAATTTTAAGTCATTAAATTTCATGCAAAAATTTGAATTTTATCATTTTTCATAAATTTTGTCAAATCTTTAAAAACATTTATTTGGTTGCCACTAATTAAGAAAATCACATAATTTGTAGGAACAGCTTTAATTTTCAGTAAAACCTATCGAAAATATTTCCATCAGTTTATTAATTAAATTACCATATTTATTTCTTTATTAGATTTATAATAAGTAATTCAATTGATTTAGCTTATAAGCGCATACAAACATGTTTCCCTTTTGATTGAATTATTTTACAACTACATCGGTCATGTCGATATTTAGTGATGTAATTACAGTTAATGCAAATTTATGAACGCGTATTTTGGGTTTTGTTTTAAGATGGCAGAAGCATCTAAATTACATTAATTATAGCAGTAAAGAGTATCATTAAGCTAGCTCAAATAAAGCGATAGCTAACAATAAAGACAAGTAAATGAATGCAACTACCCTGAATAGCGAAATACAAGTTTCTATGAGTCAGAAAAATTTCATAAAATTCAACAAATGTAATTCCGATTGTAGAGTTTCGTTACGCAGAAAAAGGATAATTAATTAATATATGACAAGGCAATCAGTTAAAGTGCAAATTTCAAGATTGTACATGATGCATCAAGATTGTATTCAGAGCTATTTAACAATGTGTAATGATGCATCAAGTAACATTTCCAAGACAAAATCAGATTCAAAATAATCTATCAATAGCTACAAAGTAATATCTTTCAAAATATCGAAGCAACGTAACAATAATCTAGCACAAAATTTGATAAAACCAATAACAAAATTGCGCAATCTATCACTCATCTGGAATTGAAAATTTACCCATATTATCTCCTGATCTTTTGATTGATTGAAGATTTCAGTTTGATTTTTGATTTCAGGCAGATTTGGAGTTTTTTTCCGTCGCAGAAAACAATTTTCTGGCTGCTGAAAATCGGAAGAACAGTTAACATCGATTTCTCCTCTCTTACTGAAACAAAAATGGTCGTTTCCGTAGATCCTGGGAGTTCGATCTCACTCTATGACCCTTGCATCATTTTATGAAATGACTTTCAAAAAGCACCCAAGAGATGAAATCCCTGTTACAGACGCCTATCGATTTGATCCTTGCAGTTTTGTATTTATAGGAATACAGAGGAAAGTTTTATCGGCGTTTTGTAAGGATTGTATTCCGAGTTTAATTTCCCCACGAACGATTTTGGCTACCTTCAAATGAAAAGGTAAAGAACTATTCGATTCTGGAGCAGAAGGGAATCTTCTACTTCAACGGTTATATTAAATTTTTAGCGCAGAAAGTAAGTTTGATTTCATATTTTTGAAAGAAACGTTTCCTGCTGACATTGTAAAGGATACCTAATATTTGAGTTTGAAACATAGAGCACCGGCAGTATGAATAGATTTCCGTTAAAAAATTAACATGGAAAATTTCCCATTCTCAAAAAATATTTCCGAAATACTAATAAAATTTATATTGCTTTTGTGATATTACTTATTTTTTTTCATTTTATCAAAAATATGTCTAAATTTTTATACATATTTTGAACTGAAAAATATAAACTTTAACTTTGTAACAGTATTTTTACTATTTCAGTTAAATATACTCTGATAAAGTCTTGTATTTTTATGATTTTTGTCATTAAAGTTAAAAATATTTTAATACATTGTAAAATATGAATAATTTTTTCCACTCATATTGCATTCATATAGTAATCATTATATCATAGGAAATTTAAAATATTTAAATAGATAAGGAAAATAATGAAACAGATTTTCAATGTAACAATGCATTTGATTTTAGACAAAAAAATCAGAAGACGCGGAAGTGCTATTTAAATTTCAATTGAATCATATAAAATAAAATTGTACATTAAAATAATTAATATTGTAATTGTTAAATAAAATGGAATATTTTGAATTTAAAGCATTTTTTTTTTTAAATTCAAAGCACAAAGTGCGATAATTTCAGTTTACAACTATACGGTAAAAAAAGATACTAACATCAAAACTTATAGAGCTATTCAGTTTCAACAGATAAGGCTTTTGAAATTTAAAAAATTTAATTGTTTTATTCCATTTTATCACCAACTACAGTCACACACTTTTCTTTCTAAAGTTATTTACATTAAAAATAATTTCCGCTTAAATTACAGAATTAATACATTTATCTTCTTTATTTGAGTCTTAACGTTATTGTTCCACAACGTAATTAAAAAAAGGGAATTAAAATTTTCTATCGATTAAAATTTTTAATTTTTAATATGATGGAAAAAAAGTGCTTTGGAATTTAAATTTAGGGTAAGGTGTTAATTATAGTTTATCAGGTTGCATGAGATGCTTACATTATACCTAGGAAATATAAAGTCAGGATTTATGTACGTATTAAACCATTCCTAATATATTTCAAACATTAAACTCATGTCCTAAAAATTTATATTATGAAATTAATTAAAAAGCTGCCATAGTTTAGCACATATTTTCCCTGTATAGTGGGAAAAATTAATTAAATTGTTAGTCACAGTTTAAAATGTTTAATTAACTAATATTTTAGTTAAATATACACATACTCAGGAAAACCTCTAAACTTATTAGATAATGCTAAGCACCTGCTGTTATATATTCATGGTCAGAATAATACTTGTGTACATCTTCCAGTTTCTTTAAAATTTAATCCTACTTGTGGGATTAAGTTTTAATGTAGTAGTTGTAGCAGTAGATTTATAAATAATATTTTCATTTTTACTTCAATTTAATATATTATTTATTATGTTAAGGTTATGACTTCATTGAAGAGAAAGGAAAGTTCTGAAAATGAAAAGCAGTATTTGTGTAATTCAGTTTATCTTAATGAACACATGAGCTGTTGGAAACACATTAACTGAATTTCTAACATAGTCAGACAGGGCGCTCTAAACCGTATGCTATTTTTCCGACTTTTATGACACACTACTGTAAAATATTTGGACATATAAATAAATCCTCACCAATTCGAAAAGAATCTCAAACGCAAAGTTACATAATTCTGTACGGAAGCAAGTTCAGATAAAAGGGTTAAATTTACATCTCTGTAACGAAACAGATATTTTATTGAAATAACTAGACATCCATACAGTGTATTTAAAAAACATATATTCATATTTTTATGAGGTGTTTTAAAAAATATTCATAAAAAAGTATCTACGCCTCAATAACTAATTATTAGTTGCTGTCGGCTTGATTGTTGGAGGTTTCAAATTTTCATTTAAAAAAACACAAATGAGGGATGATTTCCCATAAAAGTTCTTCAGAGAAGTCAATCTACCCTCATATTAAAGTAAGCCAGATCTCTAACACATGCGATATCTAGAAGCTGCTGGATCACTTTGTGTAACGGCAAATGTCATAATTTTAGTATAAATTCTTGAATTATGCTTGACTAGACTTCGTTAGACTAAGTGGATTCAAATCTATCTCCCCACAAAATACCAGATATTATTTAATTCTCCAAATCGTTTATGTCAGTGAACTTATTTTTTAAAGGTATTTTTTTTAAATATACTGTAGTCTATGACTTTTGTAAAATTTTATAATCATAATGAAATTCGCTCTCTAACGGTATTATTGTAAAGAAACTAAAACATGTAATTTTCAGATTATGATTTCTCCAAAGTTCAAAAATGAAAGAAAATCCGAAAAATTATCTGAAGCACGCAAATTTAACAGCTTCTGCAGCATCATATAAACTCGGATATTTATTTCGAGTTTTAAACGAGCATTTCAGTGCGGTAGATGTGGTGCTCTCCTTTAATTGCATTTGGAGGCAAGCACTGCTCCTTGAAATCCCTAACTCACTGCACGGGATGAAGCAGGGATTTCATATTCGGACAGAAAAGGAAACAAATAATTCATTATTTATTAATACTAATTTACAACTGGGCTTCCTCTTCTATACGTGCACCTCTTGCAATAAGCCACATTCTTAATTAAGGTTCGCAATTCTTCAAAGTCCCCACAGAAGCATGGCTTATTTTTAGAGAAGTACCATTTTAATCACATGAAGACGTTTGTGTGTTGTCTGTGGCTTCTTCGTAGGTACCTACACATAAGTTATTTCATTCTTTTCCGATTCATACATAAAATGAGACCACAGTCCTTCCTAAATACCAAGTCTATTCATAACGACTCGTCTCAGCTCTTCTGGACCGCCGCCAAATCTCGTTTATTCTGGAAGCAAATAATTTAGTGCGCCCATTATTCCTAGCGTTTGATAGTTGATGGATTTTAATAAAGCTCTTATGTTTGATCTTTCCACGATGTATTCTATCGTGTTCGCCGATGGAGAATCGTTAATATATCGTCTCGTAGCATCACTAATCCTGACATTTTCGCAGGCGAAATTAATAGCCCTGAGAAGTAATTTCCAGTTGGCTTTAGTTTTACTTCCCTCGCGTGAGGAAACGTTTTTTTTTTTTTTTTTTTTGCTTTTTTCTCTTACTCTTCAATTTAACTTTTTTCGATTTTTTAAAAAGTACCATACGGTATACCGAGAATTAATACACACTTCAAATTGGATAGTGAAATAGGGCGCAGAATCGCACCGCGGAAGCTGACTAATCTTTAACAATTTATCTCCACTTCAGATATGCATAGAAACGCATTAACTTGTCTTCTGTTAATGATTTATATTCCGACGTCAGAGTCTCCATTCGACGATTTTAAACATGGGATAAGATTCCGCAAAAACGCATTTTGAGAATACCAAGCACAAAGCGAAGAGTTTTTCCTCCGTAGGAATATAAATGATTTATTCTCTTTTATTGAAATCGAATATTGAAATGATAAGTGAAACCTCTCTCGCGGAAAGAAAATGATTTCTTATCTCCGATTTAAGTGCAAGGAGCAGATTCGGTTATTGTATTTGTGTCTTTCACCGAAATTTTAAATGATTTCCAAAGTAAAAGTATTTTCTGGAGTTCTAGAATCAATTGTTTCAATTAAATTTTAGCGCTTTTTAAAAATTTCATAATATACGCAGCAGATAACTTGTAACAATTTAATAAATTTAATAACTAAGTAGTACTTTGATTTAGAAAAAATGATTTTTAAGTCAAACTCTTTGTAAAAGATCGTGTAATCTAATAATTTTTCTCAAAAGTTCCATAAAATTTATAATAAGTTTATTGATTTGAGCTTAACAAAATGCATTCTATGAAACAAAACGATTAAAAAAAGACTTCATGAGGCTAAAAGAGATAAAGATAAAAAAAAAGGAAAAAGGTTCAGGAATTGATTTGCATAGTTTCACAAATGAGTTAGCACCTTATATAAATATATTAAAATAGTTATTTTTTTTAACAAGGAATAAATTTCAATAAACCATTAAAAATATCTGCAAAACTGTTGTAAAAATAATAATACGTTATGCACAGATTCATGTTATTCTACAAAGAAAAGACATAAAATGAATTCAAATACATTGATTTCTTGTTTATATATCTTTGTTTAAAAATTGAAAGTTTGAAACAATCTTATGTTTTAATAACGCCACAAAACATTTTGCAATTTTAATTGCTAAAAGGTTTTAATTATATTATTACACCATTGCGATTCGTCATGAAATGATCAGTTTTGAGTATTTCACTGAAAACATTGGAGAATTATATGATTATTTAATTTCTCAAAGGAATGAAATCACCTAAAGTCGCAGTGACATGGTGAATTTACCTGAGTATATCAATTAAAATCTAGGTACATGTTAATTTACCATGCTGTGTTGCACCCGTTACTTTTTTTCTGAGAGTGAAAAAAGACTCAAGGTACCTAAATGAATCACCAAGTTATTAAATAGATAGGTAGCATTTCGCCTAACCATTAATGAATTCAATTTATCTAAAATATATATTACGGTAATTACAATATTCACATCATGTTTGCAAATGCATATAATCCTATGCATTTACAAACATAGAATTTTTAGTCTTGGTATTTTATAACTGAAAATTTTTTATACAATTATATTTTCTTTCTTAAAAGTTTCAGCTGGCACCTAAGTAAAAACCGTAGACTATATCAATATATTTTAACAACAAAGAAATATTAAAACTAATATAAAAACGTATCTGGACAGGAACTGCACGCTCGAAGATATATTACTTGAAAATGTCTATTAGATGAGATTTTGATAGAAGATATCAGATCTTAAATCTTACAAACACGTATTATTCTTGAATAATACTTTTTCCTTAAATATTTATATCAGTATTCATTTGTCACGCTCGCCATTAACCACACAGAAAGTGTTCACCCCCCTTTGTTTCTAGACAATCTGTAAAGAAAGTTTCAAATAAAGAATAAATTTCATTTTTATAATGAGAACATATCGTGCTGAAGCCACCTTTAGCAAAATTTTTCTCTTTACTTTCATTGCCAAATTATTGTGGAAAAAAGAACATCGTTTTTGATGCCAATAATAAAAAAGATTGCCCTTAGTAGAATCTTAATCAATCTTATCTTTCTAATGTTTTTCTAGAAGTCGGCGTTCCTTGAAATAAAAGTACTAGAAATAATAATATTAATTTACAATGGTTCTCAGCATATACCTAAAGAAAAAAAATTAAATCAAGTAAAATTTCTGTTTTAGTTTCAAGTATCAGTCTTAATTGCATTATTCATTATCAATAAAAGTTTTACTAACACAAAACTAACACAAAATATTACTAACACACAACTAATACTTTTCACTCTGAAATTAATAGGAAATATAGTAATTTGTAAAAGTAGCCTCGAAATAAATCCTAAATGCTAAAGCCTAAACGCTGAAGCCTAAAATGCTAAGGATGCAATTTTTTGTGAAAAAAAAATACTCCAAAGTTAACATAATTAATAAAAAAGGAAACTTTTTGTAAAGGAAACCTTAAGCTTTCATGTACTTTGCAACTTCTTGTGTTTCAATTTCCTAATCTCTTATGAGAAGAAAAGAGATATTTCGTCACTGCACCCCTTCCCTCATTCCTTGTTGTGATTTTGGAAAGAGAAGGACCATGGAGGATTATTGGCAATTCAAGATAGGGGGGTAATGTTCCAGACCAAGTTCACCTGCGGCACAGGGATAGGGGGCCCAATAGCCTGTATGGAGATATTGAGAAAGGTTGATGGTTCAAGAAAGTTTTACTCTTCTGCCCAGAATTTAAAACTTCAAGGACTCATCCAAATAATTTTTAGAGCTATATAAATTTGAACTTCCTTTTATCTTTGATAATTAAACTTTATTTTAAATGACACAAATTGAATAAACAACTGGAAGGATACTCTTAAGATGCTGTTATCAAATAATTGACTATTTTTAATCAATCTAATTCATATTTTTGAGTCAAAAATTAAAATACATTTACACAAAAGCAATTTTTATCTAATTTTCTAATTTTGGAAATAAGTAAAAATGTACTAATCTTTTAAACTGATAAAAGACAATTGCATAGGTTATTTTCATAACAGATTCACGAAGATATATATATATATATATATATATATATATATATATACAAGCACAGATGAGATTAATTAAGTTCTAATCTTTTTTCAATTACACTAAAACTTTAATGAAAGATTGATAATAATTTTAACATAAAACTTTTTTTTTCGTTATTTTATCTCTAAAATTAAATATTTTAAGAGTTGAAATTCCAACTTTAAGTTATAATATCAACTCTATTATAAACAACATTTTTTACATTAGAAATATTTAAGCTCATCTGAATTCATCATTATTGTGTACATAATAAACTGATTTCTGCGAGGAAAAATTTGTGGTACAACAAACTACACATATGCTTTAGAGATAGGTTGTTATCTCGCCAAACTTACACTCAATCAAACACTTAAATCTTTCAATTACTTCATATTTCATGTTTAAACTAGAATTATCGTTAATCCATAAACCTCCCATTTACGTTCTGTAGAGTTATTTTGTTCTTACAAACGTTTACGTGCATTTCTGAATAAATATCGATTTACAAACTTTTCATTTCTTCAGTAAAGATATTTTGCTAGGATGATATTAAAACTTATTGATTACGAGGGATTTACGCTCTTTTGAACTTTCTTTTGGTTTATTTTATGCCTTTGTTCAAAAGGATTGGATTTGTTTTCTATGACTTATTCTTAGTAAAATATGTCTTAAGCAATCCGGAAACTGAAGCCAATTTTATTGTTTTATCTTCTTTCTCTATTTTCAGCAATTTTGACGATTTCTATATGTCTTAAAATCAATTCACTGCTAAAATAATAATATTTCTATTTTTTGATTTGTCTCAATATCGAAACTAAGGAGAATCTTATAAAAATATTATTTAATTAAGAAGAAAAATGTCTCAGATTGCCAAAATTTAATTAAAATTTAAGAACTGTAACCAAGAGTTACAAAACAATAATTATGTAATATGAAATATAATTATATAAGAAAAATACATAATTTTCAGTTTTTCCGTGAACTTAAAATTATTTCATTATTGATATGATATTTTAGTTGCCGATATTTGGTCTCTTTATCTAAGCCATCAAAAAATTTTAAGAAAAATTCAATGTAGATTATGAAAATTTAATAGAAATCGAAGAATTGTAACTAGATGAAATGAAACAAGAGGCAACTGCTTAACGTGGTACACAAACTTTTAACAATTTCAATGCTAGCGACGATTTAACTCACTCTTCAGATACTTCGACTTTCAAATTTCTGTGGGCCAAAATTTATCTCTTATGCCAGTTTAGATAGGTTGAACTTTCTAATGCATATTTAAAGAATACATTTGCATTTTTCAAACTGACATTAGAGACAAATTTCAGCACACATAAACCTGTAATAGGAAGTATCCGAAAGACAAGATATCTCGTCGGTAGCTCTGAAAATGTTAAAATGCCCAAATGAGGCTTAGGTTTTCTATGAATTTTAAAATCAATTACAGGCTGAAGTAACGATATTTTCTCTTTGCTAACATTAATCATCTCAATCCAAGAACATGGAAGTTTTATTAAAATATTAAGCTTAAAGCATGTTGACGGATAAAATAAAAACATGCTTATTTTTACTAAAGTAACTAAAATAAAAAATAATACCAATTTTAATTTGTTCTATTTAAATCGGGAACACTTTATAGATATTTAAGTATTTTGTTTCGCCGTAGAAACCAGGAGTTAATTACATTAAGTGATATTTAAACATTTTAAGTAAATAAATGCCTTTTAGATCGTTAATGAAATGTATCATAACTTCATTATTTAATTCGTTGGCATAACCATTAGCTGATATTTAGTTTCTCTACCTAAACAGCTTATAATTTTCTAAAACAATTAGTCTTTTAGGTAATTAGGAAAAGTTGACACATTTAATCAATTTTTCAGAATTCCAAATAAGTGAAAGGAAACAGATCAAAATTTTACTGCGCAAACATACTAAACTGCTGAAAATAAGCAGTTACTAAGAGCCCCCATGCATTTCAGACTGAATTCATAATTGAAATAAGGAATTGAGACAATCTTTTGAAAGGGATTTTCGAGAGAAATTGAAACAAATTCATAATTATTCAAACAAAATTGAAAAACAAATTTATAATTTTTTAAACTGATTAAACAAATGTTATTTGGAAAATAAATTTAATAACTTGTAAACAGTACAGTTCGATTTTAATCATGTTCCGTTATATGAAAAATTTATAATAATTAAATTAAAATTATGGTAAAGGACTTTAAGAGTTCCATGATTCTTTTTTTTAATTTAAAATATTTTAAATTAAAAAATCGAATTCAGATAAGTTGTATAAAGTTATAAAAGCGCTTTTATATAGAGTTAATAGCAATAGGCTAATACTTCAAATGTGGCTATAAATAGGCTAATACTTCAGTTGTAGTTCACGGAATAAAAATCAAACAAACAAAATATAAGAAAATATGTAATTTGTTATGGAATTGAGCATTCAAGAATTAATAAATCTAGTAATGAAGATTTAAATCGTATAAGAAATATGTAAACAACAAGGCATGGAATTGCCAATTAAGTCCATTTTTAATTAACACATAATTTCGATATGACCCCAAAATCTTACCTTAATGTGAGATAACTATAAAATAACCTTCTCTATTTGACAGTAGTTGCAGCTAAAAGTAATGAACGGCATGAAACCGAATTTCATATGTAGATTATGAAAGGTACAAGGAGATGAATTTTGCGAAAAACAAATTGTACCAAAATATTTGATGCTATATCTTGTACATAGTAAATGAAGCACAGTGGAAATGCTGAACGTGGATCAGAGGATCTTAATCTTAATTAATAAAGATTGTCTTCAGTTAGATACATTCTGAATACGATAGAATGCATTATTTATCATTCAAACCTTAATGAAATTTTGCATAATCCCTTTCTGTGCTATCATAATTATTGAACATGTTTTCGCTCCGAAAACACCAGCCCTGATGTCTCTCTTATCAATAGCTTCTGTTGTTAATTTTTTCAAAATGTTCTGCCTATTTTATTTGTTTTTTTATTCATATTATTACTTTTATAGCTATTATTATGGTGGAATTTATCATTCTGTGCTCTCTATACTCTATAAACGAAATTTGATTTGCTTTCGCACATTACTTTCAGTTGAAGATGTCTGCAAACACGATGAGTTCTTTCATCAGCCCCGTGTATAATATTTTATTGAAAGATATTTTATATTAATCCACAATTCTCTGCATAGAGAGCTCTTTTATATACACCTAGTATAATATTCTATATAAAAATGATATTTCATATTATTATACCATTTTTATAAGTTTTATTAATTATTTTGATGAGTAATTACCTTAAATTATTTCCATACATGCATGTTAAAATATGAAAATAATTTGCTTCATTTCGTTTTCAATTAAAGATAAAATTAAGAAATTTATTAAAAAATTCAAGAATATTAGAATGAAAATTATTATGTCCTTCTAGATTCTTATTTTTATGTCTTCAGTAAATATGAATAATTAAAATGAAAAATATGTTATGAAAACTAAAGTAGTTACATGAACAATCTGGATTAAAATTTTAAAAAAAATTAGCAATATACATTTATTTAATCTTATTAAGGACCATTATACAATGAATAAATAAAATAAGTTTAATGGTAAAGACTTTTAAGCAACTACAGAAAACTGTCAATTTAACGTTCTTAAAGGGAAAAAGTGTAGTAACTACAGAAAATGCCTTTCAGCACCAGAAATTCTACATTATTGGACTGTCTCGTTTCAAACAGTGTATTAGCAAATTCTTACCTTTGTTTATCTTTTCTATATCACATTATCGACTATAATATTATCTTACTAGAACTTGCAAGCCTATTTGTAAAATATTTGTTGTTTAAGAAAGCATTTTAAATAGAGCTCATCAAACTAATTGGAAAATCTCGATGATTTTCACAGAAAAAAATCAATATAAGTAAAAGAATTTTAACAGGATTTCTTAAAATGAGTATTATCTTGAATGAAAACAAATTTGCAAGTACATTTTTTTTTCTTTAGAACATTATCAAGCATTGTTTGGCAATACTCCTTATCTCGTAATTTATAGAAGGCCTTTTATCATGGAATTTTTCCTGGTTGTAGAATCATATTTATGGGATAAAACATAGTTTATACTTGCACATGAAATATAATTTATTATTAACTTCTGCATCTCTAATATTAATTTATAATTACTTGTATTTTACAAAATTTGTCCCCAGAAAAATGTTTTTCTACTATTATTCCAAACGCGTTTATTTTGAAAACAAAATCAACACGGTTGAGTCAGTTTTTGGGTATACTTGGCTTAGTAACCAGACATAATATGAGTCACTGGCCTCGAACATATAATCAGTATATAAATATATGATTAAAATTTTAACATTTATTCTGATTTCAGAAAGTCAAATAAGGAAACGGGGAAAATGTGGTCATTTTATGCGGCATAAAGGAATATTTAAAAATACATGATAGAATATAGTTAATATGATGGATTTTAAAAATTCAAATTTTGTAGAAAAATAAAATGAGATTAGCTTAAAAATAGTGGCTTTCTTTTAAAAAATTCAATATGTATAATATGGTTTCGATAATATTATATAATACCTCTTTTTCAGTTAAATCAAGGAAAATTGTCGTTTTACGCTAAAATATTCATGTTCTCAAAATTTCTCTTTTTCGGGGACTTAAAAGCGGCTTTCAGACTTGAGGCCTATATTAAATTTAAATAAATAACGCAGCTCTTCAGCTCCTAAACACACCTCTATCCTCTCAAAAAGCCTTGTCACACTGTTGAGTAAATTGTCTCGGCTGTTTTTACGAAGTCAATTCCCTTAGCATAAGTGTAAAATCTGTCGCCTTTTAAACAACTTCGTTTTTATGGATATATAGTTCGTCAACAGAGGCAGGCGTGAGACAAACTTTCCAACAATGAAATCGAATTTCCTGTGATAATTAAATAACCTCCCGTGGAGCCCCACTCTGAAGAACCCCTCTCCTTTTTCAGAAGATTATATTTCAGGAAGAGGTCTCTTTTTTTCCCATTATCTTTTTTCTTCACTCACTGCACTAGCGTGAAAGTAAACTTAGTTGATCGAATAATTTAGCCAACATACTCGACAGCCTTCTCTGGAGATGGGAATTGCATGGGACTCTGTTTACATCATGTTTAATTTACAAAACTAATTTTCCCAGCCAGTATATCTTATTTTTGGAGAAAGCAGCCCTATCTAATATATGAGTTTGATGTTCTCAAAACATCTTTCAACCCATTTAGATATTTATGCCCTCCAAAAAGGTTTTATAATTTTTTATGCCGATCTTAATTAACTAAGCATATTCATTATGAGTCAATCATATATTTTCTGCTATCTCTGTATATAAGTGATTTACTTAAAGCTTCATGGAAAATTTGAGAAAAAAAGATAATTATAATTTTCCAAGATTTTTTTAAAAAACAACAGCATTAAAGGTTTCTTCAGGATGAAAGGCTTTGCACTTTGAATACAAATTTTTTAACAAAACAAGATTTATAATTAAAGCTGTTGACTTTGAAGTTTCATAGGAAATTTTTAGAATACTGTAACAAATTAGTTTTTTAAGAACTTATAAAAATAAACTTCAAAGGATTCCTCAGAATCTAAGATTTTATACTTTCAATATAAACATCAGTAAAAAATTAAGCGGTATGTTGCATAGAAAGGCTTGCCTCTGGCTTGTATTTTAACACTAAAAAACTATTCATAGATATATATACGCTGAATACATATACATTACAGTTAGCCTTTGGTTCCATGGAAAATGTTAAGAATAGTATGAAAAAATTAATTTTCAGAGAAATCTAATGGAAACTTCAAATGACTCCGTAGAATAAAAGGTTGTATACTTTTTAATTGAAATTAAATGATAAAATTAGCAATATGTTATTTAAAACCTTGAATATCTTGAACATTTTACTGCTTTGGAATATATATAGATACTTCAAGGTATCGTTAAAAATATATATCACTCAAATCGTTCATTTATTTTAATATTTTATCCTACAATGAGTGAAAAATATTCATAATAAAATTTGACACTGCCTAGTTTTTTTATGTACCTAAGTAAAAATTAAACATTTTATATGGAAATTACGAATTTGTTTTTATATAACTGATTTCCGGAAAAAAAATCATAGAAATTTATACCAGAGACTTGTAATTATTTCCGATTTTTGCTTTTAAAATAGGATTTCTTGAATTACGCTTTTTTATGAATTAAAAATCTTATCTAGCCACTTTGTTTGTGAAAAAATAATTTTGACTCATTATGTTTTGATCAAATTTAATCTCTCGAAAAACCTTCAGAATTCTGAAATCCAAAATATAATTGATTTCCATAAACCACGTTAGAGGGAATTAAAAAAAATTCAAATTCATGTTCCTAAGTCAAAACGCAGTTTAAAAGTTATGTGACGTCCTCGAACTAATTAAAAAACTCGAAAAGTAGGATTATAACAGTCGCACTGAATTCTTCCAGAAACAAGTAAAAATAACACACTGGAAGGGAAATTTTTTTTTTCATCATTTTTGAAGATTAATTTGGATTTCAGTGAATGGTTTCTAAATAAAAGATAAGAAGCATTTTTTAGGGATAAAAATGTGGTGTTTTCAAATTTCCTTGTAAAATTTATTACTCAAAGCATAAATTATTCAAAATCATGGTTTTTCATAATGTAGATTCTCATTATTTATCAAATAATAAATATAAAGATACGATTAATTGTATTTTAATTGTTAAATGAGAATGTAATAAGTTGTCGCAATATAAATAATTACTTCATAAATACAATTTACACAGAAAAAATGATTAAGCTTTTCAATCAAGTAAAAAAAAAATTACTTGCCATTTTTGAGCTTTTTACAAAAAAAAAAAAAAAAAAATAAATAAAGATGACGTGGAAATGTGTAATTTAAAAATAATAGTACTGCACAGTTTTAAAGTACTCTTTCCTCAAATGTTACACAGGGTGGTTATAATTAAATTTCCACTTTGAAATAGTCATAAATTAAAATTACTTGAACAAATGTTATTAAACTTGATAAAAGCTTAAAAAAGGACATAGAACTTTCTTTTCCCTAAAAAAAGTTCAAAAACTTACTACCCGGGGAGAAATGGCGTTGTATGCAATATCATTGATGAACAAAATTGGACATGAAGACATCGGTTCAAAATGTGTTTAATCGTTTCTGAAACGTGATTGCAAAGCATGTTCAATGTGTGTGATTTCAAAAAGCACTGCTTATGATAATAATCTGAACAATTTGGTTGAACTAAAAGATGCGATACACCGACATGTGCGCAACATTCCTCCAAATATACTAAGATTATTGTTAAGAATACAATAATGCTATTTAACTAGGTTTCAGAAAATGGTGAAAGCCTCATTGAATATGTTTTGTAATATATTTTAGAAGCGAAGAAACACACTTTAAACCGACTTCTTATTTTAAGTCCTTTTTTGCTTAACAATATTGCATACAACACCATTTCTTCCCTGGTGGTGAGTTTTTGAACTTTTTTTTTTTGGTGGAAAAAAAACTTTTCGTGATTTTTCTTTAAATGTTACCAAGTTTGATAACATTCGGTCCAGTGTTTTTAATGCCTATTTCAATAACTTTAATTATTACCACCCTGTATATATCTCATTTCATGAAATATTTTTCTGGCATCTGAACATAAAATTTATCTTTGAAATTAAATTAGACATACCATCAGCATTTGAATTTGAAATGCGAACCTAAAATATTCATTAATAGTTATGAAATGGAAAAAATCCACCAAAATTCTGTTCATAAATACTGCAGATGGCGGAATCTACTTTGCATTTGCTTCTAATAGACTTATTTCCAATACAAAATAAAATGAATTGGAAATACATTTAAATTCAGAGGTGAAACTGATGAATTCAATTGCATAAAATCGAGCACTTTTTAATATGTTCTAAAGCAAGACATCTTTGAAGTTATGGTAATTGTGAGAAAGAATTTAAATAAAACAACCATTTAAACATCATTTTCATCCATTTGATACTTTCGAAAAACGCTTTTGAATCCATAAGGTCTAGAAAATGCAACATATTTGATGTAATAATTTTATCTCTATGTAGAATATAATAATTTATTTTCTCTAGGTTTGATACATTTGCAGAAAATATTTCTTTCTAGTTGATGTTATATTTGAAAAGATAATTTGATGTAAAATTTTCAATGTTAATGAATGAAGGAAAAACATATGTAGAAAAATATATTTTTCAAAAACAGTTGTTTTAAATCAAATAAATGTAAGAATATTCTGAAAAAATTGTTTTCCTCGCTTGATTTCAATTAACGAGTTATTCAGCATTTAATTATCATTCAAAAGTCTCATTTTATTATTTTCGTGTGTTTTTATTTATCAATTAAAGCCAAGATCATGTGTTGAAATATTTACTCTGTTTATTATTGAAAAACTAATATTTAACTTGTAAAATATTGTTGTTAAATTCTATACTTTGTTAGCAGGATTTCATTTTGAAAATTATTAAATCGTCCAATTAATTAACAAGAATAAAATATTTTTACTTTATTTACAGTATTTTTATATGTAAACTGCCATTTGATAGCTTAACGAAATTTGAAAAAAGATAAGTTGAAGGATTAAAAAAAGGTTATTAACTTTTAAAAGTTTAAATGAATTGATTTATAGATATGAAAATAGCAATTAAAATTTGAGTAATAAATGGGTCCGAATGAATGAATAAAAAAATTCCTAAGGATAAAAGTAATTCAGTGAGAATGCTATTTATTTTAAAGAATTTACAAAAAAATGAATTTATTTTGTGAAGTAACAGAAAAAAAAAGAAAAAAATTATAAGAAAATATTGGAATATTATTTAATTTGCCAATACTATCCCGAATAATGAATAATTCTATTCGACAAAATATCCAAATAACAATAAAAAAAGTCTTTTTTTTATTAAAACAAAATTTGCCTGTTTTCATTTCTATTATTAATTTTTTAAATTATATGAACTTTAGCGAGTAATACATTATTTACCAAAATATATTTCTTCAGTATTTTTTGAAAATTGATAACGAAAGATGCACCCTTAAAATGCATTTCACATTTTTAAACAAATTCGAAATATAGAAAGAATTTTACACAATATTGAACGATATTGTAGTACAAGGGTAGAGTGTCTGAGATTATACATATTTTATCTAGGTCAAATTTAATCAATCTGAGTAATTTCGATAAACCAGAAACGATTAAATAATCTTAAGGGTGAAAGCATGTAAACATTGATACGAAGGTGTTGGTTTAGTTTAGTTTAGTTATATTAGCGTCCTGTTTAAAGCAACACGTGTGCTATTTTGGGACGGACCTCGTAATTTTGAACCACGGTCAGATGACGATACGAAGGTGTTGGATTTAACTCCTAACTAGCATTAACTGCTGACTTACTCCTGACTAGCATTATTTCAGAAACTATTGAATCATATATAAATTTCAGCAAAGGCACTTGAGTTCAATTAATATTTAGAAAACTTACTTGATTTTCCTTTATAAACATGTAATTCAAGAGTATTTCGGCTGATCGAAAGCCTTTCTTGCTTTTCACTGGATAAAACTTGGGACGATAGACCGTAGATGAAAATATTTACCTATCCTTTACTACTTGCTTTATAAAATATTTATATTAATAAATAACTATACACTGACCACTCATTTTTGTCTATTAAACTGTAACTATATTTTAAAAATGTTAACTAACTACGCAAATTTTCTAGCAATACTAATACAAAATTATTAATAATAATTTCTTAGGTGACAGATGTTCTCCTACTAATATAGTGATAATAATTAGTTGTTCTTTTTATACTAATAAAATTTTGATTCATGATAAAATATACCAATTTTTCCAAAAAATATTACTTGATAGATTGTTATTTAAATCAAATTGTTTTAATTACTAAACATTTACAATTCATAGACTTTAGGGTAATTATTCTTTTATACATGAGAAGTTAATAAATAAGTTCGGCAAAAAAATTATGGATATAACTCTGAAACAAAAGAATTAGTAAAACGAATTTTCAATTAAAAAATAGCATTTTATGATAACTGTTTATTAAGTAATTCTTTAAGAAACCTACGTTTCTCTCATTACTTTGAAAAGTTTGTTTCAATATCACTATAATTTTTTTTCTAGGCTTACCATAAATGTAATTGCCAAGCTCATTTTGCGTAAAATACAAGCAGTTTCAAAATATGAAGCATAATCTGACAGAGTTCTAGTAATGGTTTGTTTTTATCTTAGTAGAGAATAAATTTTAGAGGACGCAGCGTTGTAGTAGGTTATCGTCTCTGTATCCGACAAACCACATGACTAAGGACTAATAAAATATCACCCAGCTGTGATAACATGAGTCCAGTTATAATTAATCAGTTAAGATTGATTTTTTGATATCACGACATCAGAACGTTATCTAAAAGGGACTATAATTCAAGTAGGGGAAACTGATGAACTCGTTACGGCAGTTTGTATTACTAAAAGGGATGAAATAGGCTTTGCTCCAAATACTAATGAAAGATAAGTACTGCCCTTAATAGAGGCAATTATCCTTATGCTACAGCAAATATCCTGAAAGCAATGAGGAAAAACAGAGGAAAGCTTCAACTATCCAAAAGAAGAATTTTGAGATATTTATTTTCTGATTCCAGGAGTAAAATATTTAACCAACAGAAAAAAAAAACCATGAAAATTTCAAATATTTTATTTTATATGCTTGAAAATGTAAAATTAATGCATTTTTTTCAAAGCATTTTACAAACTTCATTGTTGAAGTGCATTAAAAATTGTTTAATTTTTTAAAATAATAATTCATAATTTAAAATCTAAGGAATGTCATTTTACCCTTCTTAAAATCTGAAATTATACGGAATTTGCAAAATGTTTCAATATGAATTCTTTTTCATTACTGTTATTACTGCATATTATTATCACATTGTTTTAATAAAATATTTCTCAGTATTACAACTGCACATACATAATAAACAGATTATTTTCAAAATATTTGTTTGCAGTTAAAAGGATTACATAAGGGGAATCCTTTATGGGCTATTTTTCAATGCCTTAAATAAAGCATTTTGAAATCTTCACAGACTTAATACTGTAAAACATATCGTGTAACATTGAGGCACTGAAAACATTCGCATTTGTAATAAGCCAATTTAACACTACCATTTTATAAATGTATTATTTACAAATAAAAATAAAGACTTTTACAATCAATGTGTGTCCCAGTCGAGTTTACTTTTGATGAGCTATGCATTGTTAATTGGCTCAACACGCAAAATTTTGTTTCATGGATTTCCAACAACGAAATAACGTTTCATCGTGGGAGCTCGATACAAATTATGCTTAATGCAATTGTTCCTTTTATCTTATAGTATTTACTTTAGAAAACACATTTGAAAAATGTATTATCTTTGTTTGAATTTGATGATGATAATACATAACTGCTGACTTAAGTATTATATTTATTGCACATCATAGCAACCGATCTTTTATAGTTTTAGAAAAACAATTTTTTTGTTGCTGTTTACATCACAAATAATACCTACAGATAAATTAATTGATCCAAAAGAATGATACAACAGTTTTGACTTATAGAGAGACTTATATAAATACACACGAATAAGTGCATTTGTAAAGTTGATTTTAATAGAGTAGTTTTCGCGTGCTTATGTGTAATTTTAAAATATTATTGGTAATAGGATGATTTAAAGTTATACAGAAGAAATAAAAAGATCAAAATATAAAAAAAGATAATATAACACAAAACATGGTAAACAGAAATTAATGATTTTAAAAAACCGACCAAATTGTAAAGTATTGAAAGGAAATCATTTTTATAATTCAACAAAGCAAGCTAAATTTTCAAAACTCTATTTGATCATTGAAATATTCCAAAACATATATCAACAACAAATATGCTTAAAATATATAAATATTATGAATTCGCTCATTAGAACAAAAATAATTCAAATTCAAATTTTAGAAAATTGAATTAATTTCATTTAAAAAAATATGCCTTTTTAAAAACCTTTTTGATTTCCATGAAAGTTAAATTTACAAAAAACTTATGAAAAAGTTAAGTTAAATTTAGTATTATTATAAGATGTTGTTTCAAATAAAAAATACTTTTTCCTTTACTGAAATGCTCAGTTTAACTGCTTTAGAATATAACTGCTGAATAAATTATTTTATTTTTAATTTTAAAAAACTACTCTTAAATCTATTTAAAAGAAATTTCTTTTGCGTTATCTTTTGTTTTAATCTCTTTTAGAGAGTTTTATATTAAACTCTCATGGGAAAAGTTTACTGAATAATTTTTTGTCAATGAACAGACATTAATTTTACTTTTAAAATAATTACATTCGACTGAAAATATACATAATTTTTTTGTTTATTTTAGGAAGTAAATTTGTTTTACAAAGTATTGATAAAACTTTTCGTACATTCCTAAAATGTTTGCATTGAATTGCATTTGATTCTTTTATTTCTGAATGATCTTTTTAAGTTGTGAAAACGCCCAAAGAGAGAAATTTCAGCGATTTAAATTTTATATACGTTAAAATTCAACTAAAATCGCAGATGTGAAATATTAACTTTTGTTTTCTTAAATTTTAAAATTAGCGAAGGATTTTTCCATTTTTTTGGTAGGAAATATGTAACTGAGCTAAAAAAAAAAGTCTTGAAATTGAGTAAATTTTTCAATTATTTTCTTTTTTAGAAATTAAGCAGTTAATTAGATAGTATGTTTAATTTCAGGATTAATCGCATATATAGAAGTATTGTAAACATTTTTCTAACTGGATGAAATATCAAAACAAATGAAAAGCCAATAGGACGAGTTTAGTTAAGTTATATTAACGTTCAGTTTTAAAACAACACTAGGACTATTTTGGAACGGATCTCATGAGTTTGAGCTACTGTCAGATGGCGAGGATGGCTCCTGAGCTGGCACCTATTCTCCAAATTTCCACAGCACACCAATCGGAGGACGTTTGACACCTAGCGAATTTAACGCGCACCAGACTCACACGATGGCTCTTCGATGGAATCGGGTCTCGAATGGCCCCCGATTCCGGATTCGAGACATTACCACCAGGCCACTGCAGTGCAAGTCACTAAAACTGTCAGAGGAAAAATAAATAAAGAAAGAATGTAAAATTATTCGGTTAAATGTAAAGGCTGGAGAAACACTACTTGATAAAAATAGCTTTTAACTTTCTTTCACGCTGTGATCCATACTTGTTTAGAAGTAGGGGAGAGTTTTTTACATATATTTGCATACCCATGTAAACTTTTCCTATTTAAGAGTACAAAACTGGAAAGGGTAAAAAGCTATTTAATTTCAGCCACACGCTTGTTTTTCCTTTTGAAGAAATGGTAGGTCATTATTCTGAATCAACTGACTTTCTTCCAAAATCTTATTTTCGTCAAAATAAACGTGAAAGAAAATTCCCCATGTTTCCATTGACTTCCTATTAACTTTCCGCAGCCTTCTTTTCTTATTTCATGGTGGTTTTTTTCTGCGAACGAAAGGACGTAAGCGACCTGTAAAGGAAAGGAGTTTTTGCAGTGCCTGCGGTCAGATACGCCTGGCAGACATAAAGATGGATTAGAAGAAGCCAAGACACTGTCAGTCAGTATCCCACTTTTCTTTTGGTGATGTAAGAAATACAACTGGCAGTAAGCGCTCGAAGGCAAATCAGATCGCCACACAAAACTTTCAGAATCCACTAACATCATATGTTTTTTCTCAAACAAATCTGGACATTTCTCTTTTTTAAATATATGCCCACTTCTTTCACAAGTCAAAGAAAATCTACTTTTAGGAACTTAAACTTATATTTCTACTTTTCAGTATAAATCGAATTGTTGCTAAGAGTTGCTATATATATATATATATATATATATATACAAGGTGGCCAGAAATAAAACACCCCTACTCTGACCTCCATGGATATCGAACTACTCAGTGTAAAGGCTCAAAATTTTGTACACATACTATTCAAAATATGGGGAAACGGATTTCACGAAAAAAAAATTAGTTCCTGAAATCACCGATAGGTGGCGCTGCACAACTGGAACTATGATCAAAAGACACAAATAATAATAAAAATTAAAATGTTTATGCGGAATGGAATGCTTCCATGCTTCCTTTTTAATTTTTCTGCCCCTTATGGAAAATAAAAATAGTAAAGAAGCTAAAACTCCCGTTGTAACTGCAATTTCATACTGTAACCAGAAAAATTTGCATAAAGCATGGTTAGAAGCCATGTTCTGGGTATAAAAGAAGTTAAAAGGTGGGGAATGTCATTCTTATTAGTGATGGCTGTCACGCTGCCAGAACGCGCTTTGCTTGTGAAGTTGTTTTACGAGAATAAAGGAAATGCTCCAGCAGCACTTCGAGAGTTTCGCCGACTTAAGGATTTGCGTAAGGGACCATTGCTTCCACAAGCTCTCAGGAGAATGATCGCTCGATTCGAGGAAACTGGACATCTTGGAGTTCAGCCTGGTCGAGGACGCAAACCGGTTCGTTCAGATGTCGTTGAAGATGTTGCCACCGGTATTGTTGAACAGTCAATGGATAATGTTTTAGGCTGCAGTAGTGCACGTGCAGTGTCACGACACTTGGGTGTTCCCTATAGCACAGTGTGGAACGTACTCAGAAAAATGGTGCATTGTTTCCCGTACAAAATCCGCCCTAATCAACAATTGCTGGCCACAGACAGGGAGATGCGACTGACCTTTGCATTGACATTTCTTGCTAGAGTTGAAGTGGATGCATCGTGGCCGTGGCAGATTCTGTGGAGCGATGAGGCCCATTTCCACCTCAGTGGAACAGTGAACACCCATAACTGTCGCATATGGGACACGACAAACCCCCGTACCTTCCAAGAGATTCCACTCCACTCACCGAAAGTTACAGTCTGGTGTGGATTCACAGCCACTTAAAAAACCTTGTTTATCGAGAACGTCTGATAACCTTGGCAGATTTGAAAGAGAGTATCAGTCTGCATGTGAGAAGCATCTCAGATGACCAGTTACGATCCGCAGTTGAACAAGCTGTCCACAGACTTCACATTTTACATCTTCAGGAAGGGAACCATATTGAGCAGCATTCCCTGCATCGATAACGTCCTTGTTTCATGTATGCTTGGTACTTTCAAATAAAATGTGTTTAAAACGTGTTTTTGTGTCTTTTCAGCATACGTCCAGTGGTACAGCGCCACCTATCGGTGATTTCTGGAACTAAATTTTTTTTTCGTGAAATCCGTTTCCCCATTTTTTGAATAGTATGTCCACAAATTTTCAAGCCTTTACACTGAGTAGTTCGATATCCAGGGAGGTCAGAGTAGGGGTGTTTTATTTCTGGCCACCCGGTATATATATATTCTGTCTCTGAAATATTTTTCTTAGGAAAAAAATTAAGATAGTTTTAATTAATATAAATTGAAAGTGAAAATGTGAATATTCGTATATAAATTGATGCCAAATAAGCAGCTTAACAATCATGAGAAATGTTATTGTGCTGTAACATCACATCATCTCAAGATTGACAAACAAAATACCTTATGAAGGAATGACTTAATTAGGTATGTAACGTGCTGATTATCTTTTTAGTAGCTAGATTCTGGTGTAATATATCTGAAGAATTTTCTTGAGACTTGTAACCTCTTTTTATTTGAAACAAATGCAGCCAGCTCAAAGTTTGAATTTCTTTGCTAGAGTAATGTTCTTCCATTAAACTATATGAGAAGGATTTTTGAACTGATCAAATGCATTGAGTTATTTAAGTCCAATTTTTGAACCCTTGTCAGACGATAAAGGTACGGTCATGAATCATGCGTATAGTTATTCGGAATAAAAATTCCTAATCTACATCTTAATGTAGATGAGAAAGCCTAGATTTCAATGACAAATTTAATGAGTAAAAGACGACATCCAGGAATTTCTTTTTATAATGATTCTTATGTTTAGAGACAGTTCCTTCAGAAATAAAATGAATGTTGCTTGTAAGTCAAATCTCGGCGAATATTGAACACCAATTCTGATTTTCGCCAATTCAAACATCACTTATAATATCTTGGATTAGTTTTCAATCAGAAATAATTCATTACGTTCATATTAGATGTTAAATATAAAGACAACTTAACGGTTGGAGTCAACCAAGAATCTTATACCATGTTGTATCGATTAAATAAAAAAAAGGTGTAGTTTATCAGTTCTAGTCCATTATACTTTCAACAAGAAAATCAAGTGCTGCCTTTTTTTTTCTATCAAAACAAAGAAAACCACTATAATAATACAGAAGAATAAAGAAAAAAATCAATAGGAGAAAAAAAGACAGCAAATAATAAAATTAAAAAATATAGAATCACTTTCAGACTGGTTGGATTAAGAATGATAAGGAAAAGTATTAAATCAATAATACTTTTTAAAACGAATTTTGTAAAAAAAATTCTTTATTTTTAAACATTATTATGTATGAGATAAGCATGATTATAAATCCACATTAACAATAAATCAATACACTTTAAGTGGCATTTTTTATCTCATATCTTAAGAATCTGGTGTGATGAAAGGTTTGTTGCATATAATAATAAGTCGCTTAGCTTAATCAAGTGTATAAAAACCGATAAATTTACTTGAATAATTTGAATAAAAAATTATTCTGGTAAATTTAACAGCGAAATAATAAACATATTTACAGATTTTCATTAAAGCAATCAAAAAATAATCCCCTGTGAGACTTCAAGCACTAAGTATACAATATATATATATATATATATATATATATTCGATATAAATATAATACACCAAACCATTGATAATCAACAAAAAATATTTATAAAGGCAGTGTCTTACTTTTAAAATAAAGAGCCCTTATTTTTTTGACGAACAAAATTTCACAGAAGTGTCTAGTTTTAATCCTACGAGATATGTTATCAAAAAACGTAAGAAGTAAACAATTATCTTATCGTCTTATAAAACACAAAATTTCATTTCATGAAAATAGCTAATTAAATTTAAATTAACTATATTATTCAAAATATATTTCATGTTATTAGCTTTTAAGATACATTTCGAAAGATTCTATGTATCCATAGAAACTCCATACAATGTAGCACATTTTCGCATCACAAATTTTTGTGCTTTATAATAATCTCGATCTATATGATGATTAATTAATAAAATAATTCACTAACTTTATCTTCAATTTAAGGTAAAGATGTTTTTAATGAAGAATATCTAATTAAATTATTTTGATTTTATAGTTAAACAATTTTAAGCTTTTAGATTTAAAGTTAAGATTTTATGAAGTAAACCGATATATTTTTTTAATAATTAGAGCTTATATTTTCGAAAAAGTTTTTACAAACAATATTTTTAGAGTCAATTAAGTTATTATTTCAGTATATTTATTTAATCTAATTTGTCATGTTTAAACCAATCATTGTATTTATTATAAATTCTATGAATCCAGTATTGTTTTTTTAATTCCTATTTAGGGTTTTAGAGGTTTTGTAAAAGGTTCACTGGGAAATTAGGTAGAATTTGTTTCATATTCTCAGATAAGTATTTTGTTTCATGTGTATCCTTATGAATGCCTTAATTTTATGTCACATACGTAATGCCTTAATTTTATGTCACATATGAAATGCTTTAATTATATACCACATATGAAATGCTTTGATTATATGTCACATATGAAATGCTTTAACTATATATCGCATATGAAATGCCTTAATTGTGCAGTAAACGCATTTTAAATTATTTAAACAAATTGATGGCTTATAATTAGAACGAAAGATCAATAAACTATAAAAAAATATGTGTATTATATCTTATGTATTTTACATATCAAGGATCTTGAGTAAAAGTAATATTTGTTGAGAAATTGGGCAGTTTGGAACTACAAATATTCCGTGTAAAGTAATTTGAGTTTCATTTTTGATTTATCTACTCAAGTTCAAAGAGTTATTTAAGCAAAAAAAAAAAAAAAAAAAAAAAAAAAATCCTGATTCCTTTTTATCTCAAAGACTTAAAATCTCTTTAGTGTTTAGTAATGTACATTTCAGACCTCATTCAATTTAAAACAATCGTCTGTTTTAACTCAACAGGTTTGCTTAAGTGCTACAACAGCTAAGGCAACATTACTAAGCATGCGTCAGCACACTTAACAGTGCTCGACGAGCTCAGTAGTGGCCTAATAACTGCTCATTTCCAATCACTCAGCGTACGAGTTCAAGGGGAGTACAAGCAATCCCCATCTTTCCTCTTCGTAATGAGTTTTCGCTGTAAGACTTCAAACAACCAGCTTTCGCCTGATTGGTTTGCCAAGTGTTGTAGCCCGCAAGTAAGGACAAGCGGTAGCACTAGCTACGTGGTTTGCTTGGTTGCAATTTAGTCGAATTTACGTCGGAATTAAGTCAGTGGTGCACGAATTCGAATTTGTTACCTGTCCTTGAGGTCGCAAGAGCCAGTTTTCAGTGCTGAATCAGCAATAGACATACGTTGAAGAGAAAATGGTTTAGGATTAATTTCTGGAGTGTGCTAATTTTGGGATAAATGTAGTTAGAATAAAGTTTAAATGTTACATACTGCTAGTAGTGGAAATTGACAATAATTTTCACTTTCTTTAAGCCCACAATAGGCATTATAAATTAAATAAATCTGCTTTTGTCGGATTTAATTTAATTTTGAAATTTCGACAGAATATACACGTTTAAAGAAAAAATCTAGATAATCTAGAATATCTAGATAAGTTTTTAATGACGCTTTCGCTTCTCACTATTAACCTTTTAGCATGCAAGCTCATATTTGCATCTTTATTTTTTCTACCCAATTAGATAGATAATTCCTCCACCATATATGGATATAGTTCATTATTAAAACTATTTATTTCCTACTTTTATGACACCAGTAGGAAAATGATTTTAAATATTCTAAACTTGATAAAACAAATTTAAAAAAGGGACTTTTTAAATTATTAATTGAACATTTTAAATTCCTTAATATATATTAACACGATTTCTTCAAAATAAATCTCCAAAGAATTTTCAGAAATTACAAATTATTATTTAAATACGCATTTTAGAATTGGTTTTCCTTGGTTAAAATTCAAAACTCACATAATTCTATTTAAAATCACGTATTCTTAACTTTATCTTCAAATGGGAACAATAAATATAGACATTAAAAAGAACAATAGTAAAAAGTATTATTTAAATGTTGGTATTCCCGCTGATTTCTCTGAAGAACAAATTAAAGACAATAAATAAATCCTCAATTCTTAAAAGTAATTCCTGCCTACACATTTCTGAAATTTAAAGGCCTTTTTCAAATAAAATAAAGCCATTTCATTCTTCTTAAAATATAAACTGTACATTGAAAAAATATTTGAATTGGCTTGTAGTACATTTTAAGTAATTTATTTTCATGTAGATCTTATTTTGGTCTGATTTAAATCTACTATCAATTGGATAAAAGCAAAATATAAACCATTTATTAAATAGAAATCTGAAGAAAGTAATTTACCTTTTTGGTTATAAAATCATACTCCTCCCCATCAAAATCCCTGTGAAATCTAAAAATAGATAGACTTTTGCTTGAGGTAACAGATCTACTTATGGTATTAAATTTCTGCTAACAAATTTTACATTATAAATTTTAAAAAATGTGTTTATGAGTACCATAATTCTTTTCACCGAGAAGATAATGTAATTTGTGTTTTTATCAATCAAATGGATAAGAAATTAAATTTATAAATTTATTTTATAAGCAGAAAAAAAATGTTATATCTTTATCGCAAAATAGTTCAGCAAATTTAAAGACTTTTTTTTTTTCGATTTACTTTCATATCTATTAACTTTCTGTGGTTTTCTTTTTCAATTTTAAATGAGAATCTTCAAACTTTATGTATCAAATCTTCCACCTTTTTTCAAAGCTAAGTTAATAGTAGTATATGAACAGTTTGTTTAGTTTAACATAAGTAAAAAGTTGAAAAATATAATGGAACGTTGTTAGAATTTCAGTGATTGGAAATGATCTCCAGCTAAAAGATAAATGCTTTATAATATGATTAGAACTGAAGAGTATGGATATAATCCAATTTTTAACAAGATTAGATTCAATTCAACTTCTGAATCTAAAACCCAAATGTATGATAGTAGGGATTTGGTTTAAAAACATAAAGCAAATTCTAAATTCTATGAAATAAAGTATTGGATTATTTGAAAGTGATTAGTTAATATGTTTTACCAATGAAAAATTATTTTGGATTATTAAAATACAGAATAAGAATCTTGGCACTACGTGCAAATCAAAAACATTTTGCAATTTTGCCAATAATTACAGCACGGCTTTCATAACTGGCATAGTTGAGAAAGATGTCTCCTTATAAGGCTGAACTTCATAATCGATGAAGTTTGATTTTCTTTATTATAAAACAACAACTAAAGGTTTTTGTTGTCATGAATATTTTAGATTAATATATTCCAATAATCATATAATATTCCGAACTTTTTCATTATGATGAAATGTTTGTCTACATTTATAATAAAATCATGAAAGTTTCAACACCTATGAAAATGTGAGTTTAGATACATTTTCTATCATTAATATAATCAGCTAATTATCTGTGAATGATGAGTATTAGAAAGAGAGCCACTCTATGAATAAAAGGAGCATAAGCCCATGGGAAGGAAATTCACAACTTTTTCTATTAGAAGTATAATTACATATTTCAGATGAAATCATGCTGCTTTAAGCGCACTGTTGAAGATTCTGCATTAGATAAACTATGAAAAATAACTTATTTATCAGTTGAAAGCCAATTAACAGACAGCTAAGTATTAAAAAATGTATTAATATGAGAAAGATGATCTAATTTTAATTAAAAAGAAAACTTTAATAATGTTTACAAAATGGATACATTCTCTCTTTGTTCTTAAGCATGACGATATATTAATCTTCTAGGCAGTCAAATGGACGAAATAGAAGAATAATAAAGCAATCGCTGGTTCTTATCGGTGGAAGTAATTTAGAATATTTCTGAAAAAAAGCTGTTTTTTTTTTACCAAGCTCAACTATAATACAAGCGAATGACTATTTTTCTTTCAAAATTGTGGCACATGCATAAAAGGATTCGCATCTAAACCTCATAGGACCTGAAACCTTAGGTTCCTAATTAAGAATGATTTCTGCCATACCTGCAAGACATTACAGCAAGTCTGAATATAATGAAACATATTTAAAGTTTGCAAGAATTATATGAAACGGAATCGGATTATTTTTAACATATTGAAATAATTTCTATATTCCATATTAATTGATGAGATAGTTTAATTTGTGATGATTGGATGATTATTTATTTTTTATCCATTAACAAAGTAAATTAATATGAACCTAAAATATATATGAGTAGGAGCCAGAGTATATTAATATGAGCCTAATTAAAATGAAGGTTTGCCCGGATTGAAACATTTGATTACGTTATTAATATCCTGTGAAATGATTATATCATTTATTTACAGCAATCATACATTTAGAAAGATAGCTTATATAAAATACAAACAGGCTTGAGTGACTCAACTCGACTAAGTGCATACACGTGATCCATAAAAAGTAATAAGTAACTGCTGACTCTTAGCGACAGGAATGATTCAGGATATTCCTATAGCATGTTATTTGTCTACCAAGTTCAATTACAACACAAGAGACATGATTGACCGTTTAATATCTTGGGATAGACATTGCTCGAACACATAAAATCATCCGTATCTAAGCCTCGTAGAACACGTAACAAAAGACCACCCAATAGGGCTGCTTCCAGACATGACAATTACAGCCCTACTTCAAGCCTGGGGAGCAATAAAGCAGGGTTGAAGTAAACAGGCGCCGCCATATGAAAGGATTCGTTTGCAGAGTATGCGGAATAGGGGATTTTACATTGTCTTAGGTTGGTAAAGTAGTGAAAGAGACTATTTATCGGTCGAGAACCACGGTTCTAACTTTTAATTAAGCATTGATAAACGACGCGCTACTTCCCTGCTGTTGTAATACATAGTGTCTTCTCCATCACCAGGACTTGACGAAAGTGCTAATTTGGCTCTTGCTTGGTAGATAATATTGTTTAGAGAGGGTGTTTGGGAATTTGAAGAATGTACTAGTTTTCTGCATTATAACTATCTGAATCACTGTCGTTTTAGAGTCAACCAAAGCAATTAGCTCTTATCGTGGGGAAGGAAAGAGGTGAAAGAAATTGAATACAATTTAAATTTTTAAACAATTTTAAGCATTGTATAATTACATTCTAACATAGCTGAGATACCACATTTTTGTTTTTCTGTAGAGCATTATTTACTCTTCTCGAACAAGTTTGTTTTCGAAACATGTAGCGTATAGTATGTTTTGCGAGCTATAGAAACAGGTTGGCTGGTTACACAAAGTTTAATTTGGATAGACCATTAAAAATAAGCCTTTGTTGATTTAAATTTCTCTAATAAATAACTGATCTGTCCTGTTATATAATATCCATCTTAAAGTACATATTAACTTAAAATGTTCTACACTGTGAAACCACCCAATTCCCACCTAGTGTGACGGGCTTCACGATGAACTTTAAAGAAGAAATTTAAAGTTGAAGAATAGTAGGTATCAAATGGTTCTAATGAGTTTATAAAATGTGGATGGTAAAATATCATGCGTCTGTAATATTTTGAAATATCTCCGTAACTTTCTTAAATTTTTTTTTTCTATTTCCATGTTATGGTAGTTATATGCCATATGGTAGTTATGCACCATATGTACAGTTATAGTATAAATATGCACACATGCATAAAATATAACAAATAATGAAATAATTAGATTTGATTAAGGCATTTAAATATATCATTCATTAACTAATAGGTTATCATTAAAGCAGTTAAGATGGAATTTTATGAATCAAGATATAAACTTATTGGCATCACAATATAAATTCGTTATACATGGTATTGTACTTAGTCGAAAATGTAAATACATGACAGTTTTGAGATGTTTAATTTTTAAATATTTGTTACATTACTATATTATATATATATATATGGAGAAAGTTATTTACATTATAAAAAATTAGATTAAAATATATGACATATTCTTTTGATACCAAATGTTGAGTCATGTCATGCCCACTTAAAATGCTGTCAAACCTTCCCTTTTTAAAGCAAATCTGCTCTAAATTATTTTTAACGAGCAAGCAACATCCATACATGACGATTGAATGTTGGATGCCATGTTTTGAATATTAAAATGCACAGAACGCGTAAATTTAGATTATGTTGCTTAATTGCTGGCATCCATTGATACTCGAGTTTGCGAATATTTCTAGATGAGGCGTATTAATTAAAGATAATAAATGTGAAAATTAAGAGATAATAAATATGTGAAAGATATGAGTGGAAGATAACCATAACCCGAGTAAATTTAATATTTAGATAAAGGTCTTTAAAGTAGAAATTAATTATTACGTAGTAGTCTGAGATTTAGAAATTATTAATAACCATTTTTAAAAAAACCATTTATCTTCTCTCATATAGTTGGTAGAAGAAGACTAGTTCCTTACACCATACAAAAAGAATAAGCAATGCATAAATTCTGCTTCTTCATTCTTTTTAATTCAAAAAGAAATGAGAAAAATATATGTATTTAGTGTTTCATCACTTTCAAGTATATTTAAAAATGGTCTTTTGTTCCTATTATGATGAGAAAAAGCACTTCTGTGCAATCCGACACTACCAAACGTATTTATGAAATAATGATATAATTTTACCCAAAAATATAAGTTTCTTAATTTCAAAACGGAAGTTGTCATGAAATTAATTTGTAAATGTATTAAATTATTTGTAAAAAAAGCACAATTCTAGAAATAAATTTAATTTGAAATGAATTGCGTTCTTGCAGAAAAAGACAGGATGCAACATCACAACCCAGCTTTAGACAACATGTTGATAATATACCATGCAAAATTACGTTAACCACGTGACCATGGAGTGAAGTGAATTCAAGTTAGAAAATTGAAATACAGTCATATATGTAATGAAGATAAAAATTATTGGTTGAAAATGTAGTTGGTATCTTGAATATTTCAAGCACTTATCGTTTTTTCCTTGAATAAAATTATCATCGCGTAATTTAGCGCATTGGCAAACACATAAAAATCTGACACATGTACATATTTCAATTAAATAATGATTGTTGGATCCAGTCATATAAATATCTGAAATCGATTCCAAAATCCATCTTGTAATTGTTGTCTGAAGTAGTGTTTATGCGTTGCGCGATATTGGAAGACAGCCATATGTGTAAAGAAAAAGCAATCTCGAGGTGAGATAAAAATTATTGGCGTCAATATCTCCCACCAATCCATCATGGCAGTGGACAGAGGAGGTTTGGATGTATGATCAAGATCAGAGAGGGACTTAGGGACAGTCAACAGCACGACCAAACAATAAGTAGATCAATCAAAGCTCGGCATTGATTGGTTGACGCACTGATTAAGGGACACGGCCGTACGACAAACAAGGGCACAGAATGATTAGTGGCGCAAAATTAATGCACTTTTATCAGAGATCACTTGGAACAAAAGATTCCGTAAACATTTTGCTAAGAGATGGAGGAGTTTGTTTTTCTTAAGAACTTCCAAAGACTAGGGCTATCGATTTCATATGGTGGAGAGTCTTAGTGGTATATGAGGTTATTGTTTTCCCTTCTATGCAAGAAGAAAATATTAAAGCCCTCTTAAATCGAAGAGAATATTATTATTTTGGCTAGTAGGTGGGGAGGATAGATTAGAGGAAATTAATTCCACTCTATTAAATTTTCAGTAATTGTCTGGAGAGTTTCTTTGATGTAAGCTCCTGTTCTTTAAAAATGGATATTTTATTGGTATTTTTATCTTAAATTAGAAAACACATTATAGGAAGCTCGAAGTTATTCTAAGAACGAAATATCAGTAGCCTACCTATTAACACAGGTTTACTAAAGTTCAAAAAATAACATTTACTTTATTCATGAGTTTTATAGTTAGAAGATCTTGCGAGTTCTTCATTTATGATTTTTTAAACTTTATTCAAAAAGTTTTATGCATCTGAGTAGATATTATAGTTCTTTCCATAATATCTAATTACTAATATCAAATAACCGCAAAGATTAAATAGGTCAATTTTTCGCGAATTGTTTTCATGTTATATTTTCAAAAAGAAATTAAACCAGATTAAAAGTTATAATTAAAAAGTTATAATAAAACTTAATATTGTATTAGTAAAAACTTAATTATACAATATTAAGTTTTTAATGTTATTCAAACTAACATATAAAAGTACAACATCAAATTATTATTTAAGCACTTATAGTTTTCAAAGTGAGATTTTATATTTAAGTGGGATATTCCCTTATGGCAATCAATCAAATTACCAAAAGAAATTGAATGTACTAACTACCAGGAAAACCTTCCTATCAGAAGGTTATGAAGTACAAATATTCATTAAAACAATTAGTAAACTCAAAGATTTTTTTTACAGCTCAATTAAAAATTTAAACAATTATATTTCTTAATTTGAGCAAGAAAATTTTTCTTAGGCGTAGAATAGCAAACTTAAATAATTTATTGCTAATGTAATTGATTTTTCTTTTATAATGAACTGATTTCCAGCAGCAAATAAATCAAAACTCTATCAAAGTATAAATGACTTTACACATCTTCATTTATATACGTATCCTTAATGAAAATGAAATTTAATTGCATTAATTATTTCAATTCTTCAAATCAGACATTTAATTTCAATAGGAAATATAACTAAACATTTATCAATTGACAGAGTTCATGACAATAATTTTTAAACTAAAACACAAATAATGACTGAAAAGAAATGGTTTTTAATGGCAGCATATGATATATAATTATTGTTTTCAATCTTTAGAAAAAATGCTGGTGATGTGAAAGAGCTGAATGAAACTTTGTAATTAAACCAAATAAAGAATCAGGTCGATCTCCCTTTTCAAGCATAGAATTAGCTATCTATGCAATACACACAAATCAGTTTATTAGCTAAAATTACCATTTAACTTTTCCAAAACATATTTCACTTCCGTTTAAATGTATAAGTATGAACAGTTAAAATTACTTGCAATGAGTAGATTTAATTCTAGGAGTATAAATAAATTCGCCGCCACAGAAAATAATTTCTCTTGAATTAAAAACAGCGATTTTTTAAAATTTCTTTTATGAAATTACAGACTAAATAGAACACAATCTGAATCCGCTTTCAATGGAAACTTTTAAATATTTGAAAGAACCTCTTTTAAAAGTGATTCTGAGAGCAAGTGCTTCTAATTAATTGAAGTGATTATGAGAGCACATTTTTCTAATTAATTCAGTCATAACAATCGACATAACAGTGCTAGAGAAAAATTTACACCATAAATGAAAAGATGCTACCATGTAACTGAGCTGTAAAAGAACAATCGTAAAAAGTAGAGAGAGAGAGGATCTAAACGGTGATCAGATGTCCAATAGTTTTCTGACATTTTAATTTACAAGGCGCAAACAAGAAGACTCAAGTCATCCGCAATCATGATGAAAAACGAGCCACCACAGAGTGGAGCCATAGCAATTCCACCTCCAAGTAGAAGAGTCCCTGAGGAATTAAAGGATGTCGATACCCTAGAACGCTCGCAGGACAACCCTCGGGACGCCAAGTTGACAGCAAGCTATCCATTGCAGTCGGACCTACATCAGACAAGAAACCTTTTCACTGTCTCTGACGTCAGCTCTCCATCATTGGAGACTTTTTCCAAGTTCATTAAATAATGAAAAGGCGAAGGGGTAACTGTAAGGCGGGGTTACCCCGAACTGCTTACTGATGAAGGAGGCTATTTGATGATTCATTACTAATGCCGCCGGCTATTTGATGCTGTCTTCCCTTTGATTATGGTAGGAAGATATTCCGTTCTTCATCAGTTTGCCAGACAGATAGTCGATTATCTACTATTCATATAATTTGTTTAGGCAGACAGCGGTCAGTTACCCAACTCTGCTTTAATTATGTAGTAACGTCAATAATCGATAGCAAAATACATAAAACTAAGAATGCAGTAACATATTTCTCAATACGAAGAAATAGCTTGCTAAATATAGTAATAGATAACCTAATACATTGCAGATTTCGTTTCTGTATGTTATTACAAGTTATTAGATATGTCGGAAATTAAGAACTCAAAATATCAGAGAAGATAGTTCAATTATATTTATTTAGAGTTCTAATATTCATTATTATATAATTAGTTGCAAATAAAAAGAATTATAATTTTAGTTTAAGATCGAAAACAGCTTTCTAATTCTTTGATTAGTTGCTACTATGCCGATATTTCAATTAAAATTAAACTTTATTTCATAAAACTGCAGTTTAATATACTGATATGTAAGCATATTGTCAAATAATATTTGTAAATAAAATCATTATATTGCCAAAAATGCTAAAGGGATTAATAATAAGTTTATTCTTACTACAAACAAACAAATAAAAAATAACTTTAATGTTACTAATGATAAAAAGAGTCTTCATATTTATCGAAATATAAATTGCTAATGTACCAGGCAATTAATTAAATTCTTATTTTTATAGGAAATTATTCTTTTAATCTTGGAGTAAGAATAAAGATGGTAGTTATAAAGAAAGCAAGAAATATCAACTGATGGGATAAAATGCATTTAACACTTTAATATAGTTTTTATTAATTTTTTTAGGAATCATACATTTGATCGCCCTAATCTTGTAAAATCTGCTTATCTTTTTTCCCCCTAAGACAACTTTTTCCTTTTAAGCTGCATTAGTAATAGATAATTTCAGCTTCTTTTAAGTTTTCAGGCAAGTGAAACTATATCATGGAGATTAATATTGCTAATATAACCCAAAAAATCATGGTTTAATGCTTTTTAGAAACATAGCACTCAATTATCGACACGCTTGAAAAAGCACACGCTTAATTTAGAAAATGCACTGGCTTTGTTAGTGGAACAGATAAAAACGCAATAAACTTAATATCCCGCATGGTTAAATAGAAACTAGTATCTGACGAACGTTTTATTTTAATAAACACATACTCTAACAAGAGCAGAAAAAATATGCTAGTTTACTTTTTTCACCAGTGCTCTCATTTTCCGTTAAAACTTTCATAAATTTTGAAAAATTGCCAGCTGAAGCTATTTTTCACGACCAAGAAACCTTTCTTAGAAAGTTATTTAGGAGCAGCCCTGATTAAAAATACCATTCGACTAAAATGATTAATTAACGGATAAGCTAAAGGCAGCTTTAAAAGACTCTTTATTGATCTCATGGAAACGTCGTTAAAAATAGTTTTTCTTTTCTTTTTTTATGCATTTCATTAAATACTGTACTCTACTAAATGGGAAATTATCATCTGGGAACTTCCTACCTGTGAGAGGTCGACCAGACATAAAAAAGTGGGAAAACACAGATTTTATACTTAAACATAAGATTGTCTCTTTTATTCAAATAAAAAGCTCGCCTAAAAAGTTTGATATAAAGAGTCGTTTTGATACTCGGAGACGCAAACACGTGTACATTTACTACAGCTTATCAAAAATGTTATCAAATTTCATAGCAGACATTCGCGGTTTTCGAAGTATAAAAGTTTGAACAAACACATAACAAAAATTAGGAGTTTGGGTTTCTTGCATATTAAAAATCGTCACATTTTCAATGGCATAACAATACGAATACATTTTCGAAGATGCAACATCTATTACATATTCGCTGCGTCAGGAATTCATATGGTAATTCGTCATTTATGTACGGGAGGGGAGGAAAATGTCATTATGTAAAACGAAACTCTTTTGGCCGAATTAGTTTTCTCCATCTCAAGTATATCTCCAACAAATTAATATATTTCATGAATTATTAATTAGACATAAATGAAAGAGTTTGTTGGTTATCTGACAATTGGTTCGTAGTCAATAAAATATGGAAATCAAAGTGACTTTATTATTTTTAACTATTTAAGTTGAAAAATAAGAACAAAATTATTGCTCAAGGACCTGGATATGCAGCATTTTGGTTTGATATCTACAATTTAAGAAGCCATGACGTAATACAAAAAGAATTCCATATAGTTTCATGGTTATTTTTTGGCGCCACATTTATTGTAAGCATATATAAACACTTACATTTTTTATTCATAATAACTCAGAAACAGAATATGGTTATAGTTTCTGTATATCGGAAAATGTAACAAAATATTACCAGACTTAAAGTTAAGCTTAGATTTTTTAATATACTGCAATGATAATGAGAATTCCTACTCTTAATTGTTCCTACTCTGTCCGACTACATAATTTGTAAATAGACATATTTTACCGGCGTTTTTTTTTTTCGGTATTTGTTAAAACTTGAAAAAAAAATTCACAGAAACTAATTTTTTATAAAGTATTGCGCATGATAAATATTTTTTCAATAAAATTTTTATGATAATTTCTATCTTTAAATAGATACTAAATCATACCATTTTTGGAAAACTTACTGTTACCGACTCACCTTATACAGGAAATATTTATTTTTATTATTGAGCTTTAAAAAATTTAAACAAAATAAGCTTCTTTAATGTACATATTAATAGGTTTGATTATTTTGAAGATTGGTACTCAAGAGAAAAAAAAAATGCTCAGTCATATCAGTTTATTAACGAAGGCCTCTTTAGATTATTACAGCTATTTAAATCTTTCTGGTATTCAAATCGTGTTTTCGTGTGCCTATACGGGTTATACGGCAGAAATTTGTTTGATAGCAGCAGAACAAAAGAAAGAACTGTTCAAACAATATACGAAAAGCAATAAAAACTGTTTTATCACAAGAGCAGATTGGGCTGTTTTGTTGTATTTCAGGATTATTTTACACACGAAATGTTTTATTTCTTATGTGAAAAAAGACAATTTCAAACAATGTCCATCGTCGAATTTCAAAAATGAGTCAAACAGACAA